>JASAND010031808.1:0-44812 GCA_030248195.1 Trissonchulus latispiculum | reverse complement strand
CTCTGCAGTTTGAGCTGCTGAAAAGAGCGCAGAAAGCATTTGCAGATAGTACAATGTTAGAAAAAATGCTCAACATCATCGATTCTACCGGAAAAAATAAAAAATTAAAATTTTGAGGCTCAGGTAGCACTCTACCAAAGTTTGAACGCATTTGGATCGCCCAATAACCTCAACCCAAGAAATCCAAGTTCCTCATTTCGATAGTTTATCAGTTTATTTATCAGGATCAGTTTATTCGAAAATTAAAATTAGTTTTAATATACCGATTGTACACATCTTATACCCATTATTACCTATATGATTTAACAAGGAAATTGAGCACGAAGTGAGCTCCCAGAATTAGTTAAACACAACCAGACCAACCCTCTGGCAAAAAACTTAAGAAATCCAGCACAAAATTCAGGTTTCATCTCATCAGTGGGCACGACTGGATCTAGTAATGGAGAGTCAGATTATATAAATTAGATGGCCACTTTCCGACCAATTCAATGTATTCAGAGTTGATAGGGCAGATTATATGAAGCTTTGACAGATTCCATAATCTCGTTTGAGCCCATCGAATGAGCTGATCCGAATGAGCTGGAAGAAGCAGTAAATTCAGGAAAATATCTAAACAAACAGCACACTGAAACTGAGGGTACAACGCAGTACCGTCTATTGTAAATCTTATTCGCGTTTGCTTAGTAATATAGTTTGTTTGCAAGTTTCCACAGCATAGTTTGCAAAATAATCTACTTTTAATGACATATATACCAGTTATCTAGATAATCGACCATCGAGTTTGAACATCGATTTCTCGAAACAGCATAATCGGCTAATATGTTGTTTTGTGTGACATGATCTGGAGGAGATGTCGGTCGATTACTTTTGATGCTCCAGAAAAACCGCCAACTGTATGGAGATACAAACTTGAGTAGTTTTAGCAAAAGAGCACGATAGAATTCCTTTCACGAATTCTCATCCTGTGCATGATCACATCAGTCCGTTGGGTGCAAGAGGAAACTACTTTCAAAGCAAAATAAGCGCAGTTTAATCAAAATAGTTTTTCAATGAATTAAATAATTAAATGATTTTTAGATATATTGAAATTGAAAAATGCTTTTTCATTCGTACTCATGAGTCACACTACAGTCCGTTGAATTCTTTCTTTGGTAGAAAACGGCTGTGCTTATTCGGTTAGGGTCCAAATCTTTGGCAAAAATTCTAGGGTGTTTTTATTCCAGCTTTAACACACTTACCCCACCTCTCGGGTGCTCACGTCTTCCGCCCGTCCGTTTCCTCACTCTTTTTCATTATTATCTCCCAACCCCGTTTTCTCCTCTTCTTGAGTTCAGAACGTAGTGAATTTATTATTTTGTATTTTTCATTTTTTGTAATGCTTTTATAACCTTTACATTAAATCGCCAGTTGTCTAAACGTAGTTTACCGTGATATTTAAACTTAATTCGAGGGACTTCTACTCTGTGCCCAGCCTGGGGCACCCTTTGGGTGAATTTGCAACTTATCTTTTCATGTTGTTTCGCGCGCTTATGGCCCAGGTACAATAAAAGTAAGCTCATCGTTCCCCGCTAGAGGGCGTCTAGAAGGTCGCCTGCGCAAAAATCTCCACAGGGATAGTAGCTCAGAATATGTTTGTATATGGCAGGTAAACTTATTTGGTGATTTTTAAAGATTTAACATCAACTATCGTAAACAGCACGTTTTCGCATCTTTACGAAGCGTTTTGGAGAAAAGCCGCGCTGCCAAACATTAATTTAACTGCCCTCCTAGGATCATGTCTGGGAGCTGTCTTAAGGTGCTGGTATCCTTTTGTGCAGTGCTTTTGTCGAATTGCCTTTTCGAAACGCTATAACTTTCGCAAATTTGGGAGTTGGAAAGAGCTTTATACATCATTTTAAAGCTTAGAATCAGTACATTAACATGTTCTTAAGAAACCAGCAAAATTGACAAAAAATAGCAAAAAATTGCCGACATGCTGACATCTGACAGACTGAATATTGACCAAAAATTTTTGAACATCGATTTCTCAAAACTGTAGAATCGGCTAAAATTTCTTCTTGTGCCATGATATGAAGGACATGTGGGCCGAGGGACATTTTTTTGGATTTGGCTCAGCAGGTCTTAACGGTCGAGAAAATCGGCCAAATGCACAGTAACACGAAATTTCGCAACTTCACATTGAGTTTTCTTGCTGCTCGATACGTTTTAGCCCAAACCAAGAAAAACGTCCCTCCGCAGAAGTGCGAATTTCGATTCTGCCGAAAATCTCCGGAATCCGTCGAGTAGTTTTTGAGAAATCGATGTTCGAAACAAAATAATCGCAGTTTTGTCTAAATGGTTTTTCGGCCAAATCTCTAGCTGAAAGCAATAAAGTCCGGCTAATAGGCATTCATAAAATGTGCATTTGGACGATGTATCGATTGAGTATAACTAAGCCAATTTTGTCCTTAGCATGTGGCAGTAATTTTGAAAAAACTGATTTCCTCGAAAATGGCCATTTTTTGACCCTAAAAACAGTTTTTTGCTTATACTGACTTAACCACTGGAGATAGCTCAAAGGTTGTAAGAGCAAAAATGTTCATTTTCGAGTCCTCTTTCCAGCCATACCAACCAATCCCGTGTCTTGTCTATCTACTGGGAGCTTAAGGCCAAAAACCAAAACTTTCTTATCTTTTGGCCTAAGGATACGGGACTGGTCCTAAAATGTTAAAGAGCACGGAAATAGGTTATTTCGTAAGTTTTAGCCCTTTGCGTAAAGGATTGAAGCCGTAGGAGTCAAAAATACCCGAAAGGAAACCAGCACCTTAAAGGAAATTAGGAAACCGAATAAACCCGTTTCAAAAAATTTCTCTTTGAAATGGCGCTGGCGCTGATCCTAAACTTAGGTAATCTTGAAGAAAAGTTTGGAGTGGTGGATAACATCATTTGAATGGTGGAAATCTATTTCATTTGTAAAATGATGAAGGTAAAGCATACTGAAAATATTGAAATCAATACTGATGCCACAAGGCAGTACTCTACGATCTAAGATCTAGGTATTCTAAGATATCAGTACGGATATGGGTGATCCTGAACGTTCGCCAGCCCACATATATGGCTATGTAGTTAATTACCTGTGTTTATGGCGCCGTTTTGCTGTAAAAACTATATTGGATGCTGATGATGATGATTGGCTTTGATGATAGCGCATATTTTTCAACAATAGCTCAGATTTAGTGGGTTTACAATGCACATGTGCAAAAGGCAGAATTTTGGGTTGGTTAGGATGGCATGATCCGAAACCGGATTTCTAGCTTAATGTCCAACAACACTGGAAAATCCGGATTCGGGGGTAGAGTGAGCGACACTCTAGGTGGTTTGACTTCCAGGTCTTTGGGAAGTGTGAAACCCCCCTCCCACCCCCAAACCCATACATGTGCTTGGGGGGGGGGGTTCTTGGGGGTTTTCACCCCTCCTCCCCCCCCCCAGACTTGGAGGAGGGATCCCTCCCCCCTCAGAATTCGGATTTTTCCGGGGTTTTGGGCAAAAAACGGAAACATCAACCCCAGAACTTCCCCTCCTGCACTTGTCTGCACGAAAACCCCTCCCAAACCCAAGCACATGTCTGGTTTCGACATCAAAATTGTTGGCAGCAGGATTTCAAATGGATATTGACTCGACTAAAATACGCCTAATAAATAATAAATAGGCGCTAATAAAAGGAAACATAGAAAACAAACAGACAGGCAGGCAGGTGCTATATAACGGATACTAACTGTCGCTAGAAATTAAAATAGATCTATAACCAAACAATAACCAAGCTATGAATATAACTACTCTTGCTATAGCCAAATTAATATAAACTCGAATATAACTTCGAAAACATCTTACAACGTACGTTTAGTATCTTGGAAAGAACATTAACTCACCTGATCCGTGGTCACACTATTGAACATCAATGCAGCAGTAGTGTATAGGATTAAATCTGGTTTTAATTAATTGCTGTATTCTGCCTTTCAGGATGCACGGAGCAGCGATGTAAAAATATTCATTTGTTTATCTATTAAATCATTTCTTTTTGTTTGCCAAAGAGAAGCTAGATTATGTGATTATGTATGGTGTCGTTCAGGGATGTAATGTTCAATAAATGCAAGATTATCTCCTGCCTAGTCCAGGAATCGGAAGGAAGGAACCTAAAAAGGAAGTATTTCAATTTTTAAAACTAACACAGAGATGGTCTGACAAAGCTCATCCTGTGGAATGTCCGCATTACAGTATTTATATTGGATTCAAAGTAGATAGGTCATTCAATATCAAATACTATTTTTACAAGATGAAAATCGAAAACTGAAATTGTTAGTCAAAGGAAAACTAATCAAGTTTTAGTTTTATGTCGTGCTTAAAAATTAACTATGATGCAGATATTCCTCTATAATTAAACTCGTATCAACATTATTAGTTTCAATGAAATGACAAAACCTAGCCTATGATGCGGTTGTTCGCAGATGCTTGAATTAAAGCGGCAGCGCATACAAGGTACCTGACGCTAAAAGTTTTGATTAAAGGCTTATTAGAATTGCAAATAAACTGCTGAGACTGGCAATTCAATTTTTCATAACAACAGTTCAGTTAGCAGATACAGTCGTATGTTTGCTGGATTAGCTAGGAGTTTGCGAATCCAATCAGTTGAACAATGCAGAATCCCAGAAATATGCAGAGGAAGATGATGTATGCGAGTTGATTCTGCTGTGAGCTGGCGTCCAAGAACTGTAGCATAGGATCATGGACTGAAGGTTCGCGCTCGAGCGTGGACAAGAAAATGTGACCAACTTGAAGCTGTGCTGATTCCCTAGTGCGCGCAAAATCAATGATTTCCGTTTTGACATCACCCAAAACCAAATGTCTGTCTCGAATAGCAGGACAAACTTTGGGTGAACAAGTGGAAGACTTCAAAATCTGGGGATTTGGACGCGGCAAATGATTATCCCTTAAATAAGAAATTTTGGCTCCGTTCTGCAAACGAGATGACAACTTTAGAAGTAGATCCCCATTGATCGAACGGAACGAATAGAAAAGTTGAGACGGGGATTTCGCTGTCGGGTTTAGTTTACTCATCTGAATTCGGTGAAGTCGGTTACCAACAAAATAGACAACAAAAAAATGGTCGATTGCATGAAGACAGTTCAGTCACTTCCAAGCGTTGCAGAGTTCGAAGATGATGGTCAAGACTTGGGCACCGACTCTCTTTTCACTGTCAGAAAGATTATGGGTAACGTGCAATGAAAGAGATGTCAAACAGGCGCCTTATTGACGAATCGACAAACAGCGATGGATGCTTACACCAGAATGTTTGGAAAAAAACCATTTCTAGATGACGCAAACTGCAGCTGCTCATATCCATATTCTGAAGCAACGGCCACGGATCAAAGCACATTTCCAGATCAAATCTATCCGCGAATCATCGATATCAATTTCGCTCAGATTGCTTCCTGCAGACCTTGGGCTACCGTCGATCGAATAAAACGTGTTGAGTTTAAGGGTTTCCAGTAAGGGTAAGCTTAAGTGGTTGCCATTGCACTTTGCAGGATAAAGGACTGGATTTATAGCCAAATCTAGGTGCTTCAGTTTCGGGTAGAGAATAGAATAGATCTTGTCAGGTGCTTCGAGGGTCAACACCGACAGTTTCAGGCTTTCAACTGCTGAAACTGATTCATTTTGCTGCGCAGACTCCAACTGCGGACTTTCCCCGCTCAAGGTCACAGGATCTATGACCAGTTTACGTAGGGAAATGATCGAAGCCAAATCGATCAACCACGGGTTCCAGGCAGGAAGCGATTCTAAATGACGAAACGAAGCAATCGGCAAATTAGCATGCTCCAAGTACAGTTCAGTTAAATAGGGATTTGTGGAGACGCTACTTTGGATTAATGCCAAATCCCAAATCGCCAGTTTTTCAGCCAGCTGAACAGATTGAATTACACCGTTTTCGTTTGGTGACACGTTGATCTGTTTTCGACGTGAATTCACGCACAGACTGTCTGGCAAATTTGACGTCACTTCCAAAGATTAATTTTTCAATGTTACAGTCAGGCTTAGTGTTAAGAATTCCGACAATTTCAAAGGTGATTTGCATTTGCTTAAACTTAGGGATCGAATACAAGACGGCAATTCTTCCCAGAACAACTCTTCATTCCTTCCAACATCATCGAACGCACATTCTACTAGCTCAAAACCAGCAGAATCGATAATCGACCACAGTTCGGAAATTTGTTCCCTCAGACATGATGGTTGAAGTCTAAGGACAGCGATTTGAACGCAGGACAGCAACTTTTCAAAGTCTCACACAATTCTGATATGAAATCCGTGTTCAGGATAAAAATTTGGTTCTGACTATTATGTTCAGTAAATTTCAGTTGGACCAGTGATTGTGGCTGCCTGAAGGCAAGGCTCTGACAGAACTTCTGGCGTAGTTCTTTATCGGCACTAATGGGCGCTGGTAGCAATAGAGTGAGAGTATGCAAATAAGGCAGCCATTGACTGATCAATTCCATGGAATCTGAACTCACGGGGGAAGTTAGATGAAGTTTTGATAGATTCAGAAATCTTGATTTGGCCCATCTGATGAGTTGAGTGATTGTGATGGAACCCGAGTAAGATCCTTTCAATCCAATTATCAATTCATCCACCTCACCATACGATTGGAGGATCACTCTACAAACCTTCCAATGGAACTCGATCTCGCTAAGGAACATAGGAAAAGATTTTCAAAAGGACTTCATTTGGGAGCTGCTGAAATTCCATTTAATAGTTCGAAATCTGAAAACAAATGTTCAAAGAAACAAAATTAATATGTGTTGGGGCAGGGTAGGGAATTGGCATTAATGCAGCGAAAAACCAAAAAAAATTGAAAACATTCTAGTCTCTAAGAAGACAACGTCATACAAGAACTGATCTTAGTTTGACTAACGCTGTTCGGACAGTCTATAAATGAAACTCTTATAAGATCTTGCCTGTTTAAGAAAAGTCAAAATTGCTTGTGCATTCTTTTGGATTTTCTGCAAAACCGTGTCACCAGCAGATCAGAGATATATAAGTGACCCGGTTTCATCAATGGTACCAGCGTCTTAATGCTCCAGAAACTCCACCAAATCACAAATTCTGCTATTTAGCATTGACTTATCGCGCTGACAGAGACGTTTTAGCCAAAACCTGGATCTTCTTCTGTTGTAGTGAGAAACTAATTTTAAACCTGGCAACAATCACGCTAATCCATTGGGTAGCTTTTGTAAATCGGTGCTTAAAACAGTGTCAAAGTATATGATAGGTGCTTTATAGCTATGTAAAGACTCTTGCTGATGATTGCAACAATGCAATAACAATAAACTGGCCTAAAACCTACTCAACAAGCTAGTACTAAACCAGAACTAGCTGAATTTTTTGAAAATGCTGTATTATCTTGCCATTAAAACTTTGTTGAAACAATTTTCTGCGAACGATACAGCTACCCGACAACTCTAAATATGCAAACAACCTCTGGTCACAGTAACGACTTTGACCGATTTCGCGACCTACAGTTTCCAAACCACATCGTTTTTGATCTGATTCTTTCTTTATGACTGGTGAAGGCTTCAGGACATAAAGTTGGATTTTAGCAAAATCTATATATACGTTCACCATTTTTATATTAGAAAACAGAAACTTCTACAGGCAGGAATATAGCAGGATATTGCTGTCAGTTCTTCCAAACCACAAATTGTAGCATATTTTATGTTTTATGTTTAACATAAATTGATAGCTACAGGAAGTGAGTTTAATGTTTTAAATTCGAAAACAACGGTGAATGGGTAGGTACAGTTAGGGTTGTGCCACAAAGAAATTTCTCGGGCCGGGCTCGGGCCGGACTGATTTCTCGGTTCGGGGTCGGGCCAGCCCGAGCCCGGCCCGAAGCCCGAGGCCCGAGTCAATGCCCGAGCGGCCCGAATCGAATCACAGCCCGAACGGCCCGAGCAGCCCGAATTGTCACAGAACTTGGAAAAAGTACTCACCTTATTGGTTAATTATTAAAATACTTAAAAATATTTGAAAAATAAAAGAAGCTATTTTAAGTATGTACAAATATAGTTACATGTTCAGAAATATAAATACATATATACTTTAAACAATATATAAACAATATAATATATAACAATATAAAATAGGTATATTTCGAAAATGTAAAGTTTTATATCTGTATTTGAATATTTGAATATTTGAAATAGTAATATTATTTTTAAACTATTATTATTATTATTAAGAAAAATCAAAATTGCTTGTGCATTTTTGGATTTTCTGCAAAATCGGGTCACCGGGTCACGCGATGTTTTCTTTTTTCAAAAATTTGTAGTCTTCCTTTGTATTACACAAGTAATAGCAATAAGCAGAAATTAGTGTTGTTAACCGGCCCAATTTGTCGTGGGCCGGCCGGCACCGGCCGGCCCAGTTCGCCACGCGGCCCGGCCGGCCGGTTGCGGCCGGCCGGCCGGTAGCCGCTGGCCCAGAACCGGCCGGCCGGCCGACCGGTGCACTTTTCGCAGGCTATCCAAAATACAAGTAAAAATTAAGATTTTTGATAGTTTTCAAGGCAGATTTTATCAAGTTTAAGGCGATAAGTGGCAGAACCTGTGAGTAACCGGTCGGCCGCCTCACATTTGACCGGCCGGCCGGCCAGTTCTCGGCCGGCGGCCGCCGGCCAGCCGGTCTAGACAGGGCCGGTGCACAACACTAGCAGAAATTAAATGCTAGCTACTGGTACCTGTAGTCGCACAAAAAGGCATGAATAAGATGAAGTTCTAACTCGTAATAGCTTTGATGTGTCCTATGTAGCGCGTATTTGTGCCCGGAATCAACCCTAATACTGTGAGCAGCCCGAGCGGTCCGAAAGGGAAATACATGCACAAGCAGGAATATTCTTCGTACAGCCAAGAGGAAATTATTTTCTGGTCAATCCCTGGGTCAATTTGACCTAGCTCATGAAATTCACAAAGCAACACTCAAATATAAATTCTCAATGACAAGTAGCAGCGTTTTTGTATCTGAGTTGACGAAATTGTGTACAATTTCATTCATTTTTGTCTACATTTGGGTATATTTGAGGACCATTCGCGCTGTGGTAGGACCACCGTTACGCGATGGCAAGAGGGAAGCCCTTGCCTCTAGTTACTTACTCTTCTTCTTATATACGAGTATTGTATACTCGTATGTTTAAGCAATTATGCACTCTTGGTCAAGAAAAATTTCAATTCTAGCCGAGGAGATATCACTCATGCATAGCTTTATCTCAAATGTGCATATTGCACAGTGCAAGTTTGCTGTAACTTTAATTTGTATACCCATCAATCAACAGATAAAGTATGGATTAACAGCGACATTAAACAAAGACACCAGGTCCATTGTGGTGTCATCTTCATCTATTTTTGGTGGAACGATTTCACCTGGAAACACAAACCAATTGAAGTCTAGTCGAGACTCCATAACGGTACACCGGGCCAGATGACGATGTGCTTCCTCAGCCGGAAACCGAATTCCGGATCGGCCGTAAATGGCCTTGGCAGTTCGCTTTATCACATTCAAACAAGACCAGGCCAGTGACCAGTCCTTGAATACGACCGCAATAGCGGCACATAGGAAATTTTGTTCCAGCATCTTGATACAGGGATTGGGGAATGGAGTGGATTTAGCCCAGTCTTTGACACAGTCCCACATCATTTTACGAACACGTTCAAACGAATAAGTGGTTGTAATTCGCCGTCTAAAGACATCCAAAAAATAAAATACTAATGTTTCCAGAATGATATATCTCTGGTAGGAGGTCACGGACATCAAGGAAATAAAATTCAATTGACCTGAATACAGGGAAGCAAGGCGATCCCTCTTATCCAATGGAATTGGACCTGGAGGTCGCAAATAAGGCATTAAAATGTACAAAAGTTCCCAAGTCTTTAAGACGTCACTGGACATATCACGACCGCATTCCTTACATGTTTTAAATTTTATCAGATTATCCCATGAACTATGATCGCCGAGAGAGCCGCACTTTTCACACAGACCCATTTTTTCCTCCACAGGAGTGTCTGGGTCGTCCCAAACTTCAGATGACTGACACTTAGTGCAGGGACAACTCGTCTCGAAATTCTGTGCAATGTGACTAGTTCTTCGAATTATATCATCTGGTTCAAACAAATAATCTATAGTGAGGGAAGAGAAATCAAGAAATTCTTTGTCGTCTCCATAAGGAACTATGTAAGCTCTGAGCCCATCGACAATTAAGTAGGCAGTTGGACTGCAGCTATACTGGACACATGCGGTATCCAGACCCAAAAATCGGCAACTGTACAAGGTTTGGCCGTTGGGAGTACAACAGCAGAGAATACGACTGTTGAGCGCAACCACGCCAAAAGCTTTATGCAAAAAAATGTCTGTCTTCTGCTGACAACGGATTTAACGAAGGAAAACTGTCAGTTAGTAATTTCATATTCATTTTTGCCAGAGAATCTTGCAGTTCAGACTGGCTAGATCGCAAATCGGAATACCTTTTACCCAAAATCTGACCACACTGACTTTCCAGTATGCCCGCTTTGTGCATCAGAAACAGTCGAAGAACCATCCTCAGTCTTGAGTAAGTGATAGAATCAAAAAGTCCTGAATAGAACTCCCGAACAGGCAAATTTCCCCACCTAGATTTAGCAAAATGTGGGCATTCCAGTTTGTGCAGTTTCCAGTCCGCTCTCTGGCAATTGGATGTACAATAGCAAATCTGGCGGCATTTGCTGCATCTAAAAGATTTGTGAAAGCGAAAACAATAGTGGCATTGTTTATCCTGTAATTCTGAGCTAGCCATGCAAACAGCCACTAAAGGGTCTTCGCTGAATACTTTGCAGGAACCCATTAAAATAAGGTGCTGCAATATATATAACACGAAAACAATATAACGTAAATGACAATTCACAATGTGCAAAAGTCTAGCCTTGCAGTCACATAAGGCAAGGGGACACAGGATTTCTAAAATGGTAAGCCTGATATGGGAGTTCAGCTGATGATTCGGTGGTGTAGTGGTGGTTAGCATGTCTGACTACAGAACCAATAGGTCCTGGTTCGACTCAATCCCAGGCTTTGCTTTTACTTCCAATTATGATCAGTATTCTGAACAGCGAAGTTTCCTCTGCCTTTCTCTTTTGTGTCCTGTTTAACGAATACTCGATTCGTGACGCCTTTTTGCGGGACATCTCCTCAATCTCTGCTTGGTACAGCGCTATGACTGAAGCGTTTTATGTGGACTCCAGTCGGGGACTGAACCACATTCCTTCTTATCTGCAGTCAGACGTGCTAACCACTACATCACAGTACACTACAGCGTTTCCTGTGCCTGCTTCCATTATATACAGCCAGAAATTGGTGAGAATCAGTAGCCAACCTTCATATGTTGATAAAATACTTCTTGACATTTTTGAGTTTTTGCAAAATTTTCTAACATATATCTCTGTGATCCCATAAGGGCTGTCCTAGGGAGGGACTACCTGTACAATGAGTTTATACAAATATAAACGAGCTCAGGAAAACAGGAGTTTTCTTCTCTCCAAATTTTTAACATTTTTTAGAAACTTGGGCTTCTTGGGTTCAAAATTGGGCACAAAAGAGCCCAGGTTTTTTCCCAAGTTAGGCAGACTACCTGCCAAAATTTTAAATGCCTGGCATGGTGGTGGGTGGTTCTTAGCCATTTGGATGTAGCCATTGGGAACTGAGAATTTCTCTGAGACGGATGTTTTGCCACACCATCCTTCACCTATGACCTCTGTCTGTAAAGGAGCCGAATTACAGAAGGTCGGACGGACAAGCTGCTGGCTGCATAGCCCATGGATCCTAAACAATCGGTAGTGCGATTTTCTGAAGCCAGGACAAACATTAGCGGTGTCTCTAAAACTGCAGTTTGCAAGCGGCATGCATTCACTGTGAATAGAAAATTAACTGTTGTGACACATTTGTTATCACTTCGAAACTCTAACAATGACTAAGCAAAAAATCAAGACGTTGAAAACAATAGGCAAGTCTGACAAACAATGACTAAGCAAAATCTTAAGACGTTTAAGACAATAGGCTACTGTTTCCATCCCGGCTTGTCTAGACCTGTTTCGAGTCGGCCCAAAACAGGTCCGGATACTGACTTTCATATGTGACATTGTCCGTCACATTTTTTGTATAACTGATTTCTATCTCTGTACCTATGGCATTCTCATAAATGAATATAAGTGACCAAATTTTCATTGAATTTTCACTTTCACTGATTCGTTCAATACTTGGAACTAGTTGTGACTTTTCATCAGAATCCGGACGCAATTTTTGCGAACTTATTGCAATGCTATTCAAATCTAAAGTATCTCAGTCTGCGTATAGATGTAAGAACTGGAACTTCCGACCCATGTGTGCTCAAGCTGCCCTTGTTGGAGTGCATCGAATTTAGGGGATCTTAGCCCGATGGACCGTTAGACTGTGTGCTTTGTACGGGCAAAGAATTCCGGAAAATTATTACCAATGATATAATCAAAAGATTTCCTATGTTTGTGTCTTCGACTGATCCCTGGTTGTTCCTTAAAAACTTGACCATGGAAAGTCCTAACTCCTTTAATGAAATGAATGAATGAATGAATGGCTGGGTGAAACCGCCCCCCTCACACGCCTTCATTGATATAAAAAAAGTTTTATATCCTCCTGTATGGCGTTGAGGGGCCTACCTCTAGCATCCGTGCTTCCATTCTAATGTCCCTAGTTATAAACTCAACATAATAACATTCATCATATAAATTAAATGGTATACGTATACAACTAGCTGGCGGCCCCAATGGAAGCACAGATACCTACTGAGACAACTCATAAGAACAAAAGGTAAGTTTAGAGGAGAAATTAAATTTGTTAAAGGAGAATTTCACCTATATATTTACCTTTTTTTAAAAAAAGAAAAGAAAAACTTACGAAGAAAAATTATATAAAAAAATTTATATATATATATATATATATATATATAAGACGGGGTTTTCACATACAGAATCATATAAAAATATATATATATATATATACAAGAATAGAATTGCCCCGATGGAGCATGAATAATGCAATATGGGTGACACTGGGTTTCAACCGGACAGGGGACTAGGTTTCAAAACGTTAATATGGGAGGGGCAGGTTGTAAATGCCAGGAGGACTAGGTTAAAAGTGTACTACTATGGACCAGCTTCGCTGAACAACCCATATTCGTGGAAACTGCCCGGACTGATGTTGGTGGCAGAGACGGTTGTTGTTGCTCACAGAGACGGTTGTATGTGCATTTTGCTCATAGAGATAGTTCATATGAGCAGTGCTCATAGAGGGCATGCTCACAGAGATGTGAAGTTTACCTACTCTGTGAGCAAAAAATTTTTTTTGAAAATGCAAATTAGCTTAATTAATTAAGCTGAGCTTATGCTTAAAAAATGGCTTAGGCTTAGACGTGTAAAAGCACGCTCTCGGTAAGCCTAACACGCTCTCGGTAAGCCTAGGCGCTGCCGCGGAGGAACGCGTTATTTGACGGTGGTGCTCACAAGACAGGAAAGATGCATATATATACATATATATATATATATATATATATATATATATATATATATATATATTTATATATATATATATATATATATAAATATATATAAATATATATATATATATATAAAAGTCAAAAAGCCATTTTATGTATATACTGGAATTCGTCGTTCATATATCCGAAAGATAAAATTAATAATAAAGATGCTGACGCATTTTTAAGAACTTCATATCACGATATCACGTATGTACATATATATGTATATATGCAGAAATTTCAAAGTGATTTGCCTTGAAATGCATAGCATTCTAGTCTCACTTTCCTCGCGTGGCATACCCCTGTCTCCCCCCCAAGTTGTTCCCCCCCATAAAAGCTCCCCAACCAAGTATTTATAAAACAAAAAGTATATATATATATACGTATACATGTATACAGTATTTATAAATGAGATGAGTATGAAACCCGTATATAATCTATTTGCCATCCGTTCATCCTAATGATTAGGGATGACAAATAGAGCTTTGCTGCAGGGGCTTCTCTTTTAATGGAGGAACGTGGCATGCCTGAAAGCATATATGTATAGTCAACGCTATGCATGTATGCAAGCCATTCATTCATTATCTTTTCTGGCGTTTTCCCCGCCTTTATTTATGAAAAAAACCGTTTTATATAATGACAAGTCATAGGGCCGACTTCTAAAGGAACTAAATGTATACGCTACCAGCAAGAAAGCTTTTCCAGCTCGTAAACGTACTACACAATCTACAGTAGATTTTAAACAGTATAAAATCCTCCATGCCATATAAGAAATGAGGTGGGTCCTCTCCAAGTAAAAGAGAGAAAGAGTGCGAGTTTTGCTTTAATTTTAGCAACAATAAGGATAGAGCACGCACAAGACTAAGTCTCTCGTAAGGCGCGCCCTTGAAGAAATGATGTAACAACATTGCAGGTTGCTAATAAATTTTTGAACTGGTTGACACTGGGTGAATTAACAACATTACTAGGCAAGGAATTCCAAACATTTACAACTCGATTTGAAAAGAAAGACATAGTTTTAAATTTACGACAGCGTTTAGGGTAAAGCTTCCGTTCATGCCCTCTAGTACCAGCATATTGGGAATACTCAAAGAAACGGTCAAAGTCAATACATATTTCATTGTTAACAATTTTATATACCAGTATTAAATCAGCATACAATCTCCTAAGTTCCAATGATTCAAGATCACATCTTTTTAGACGCTCATGGTAAGGCAATTCATATATGCCTGTAATATATTTAGTAAATCTCCTCTGAACCGATTCTACCGTGTCTATGTCCTTTAGAAAGCGAGGTGACCAAACAGGTGTACAATACTCAAGTATGGGTCGAATATACGTTTTATACATTTTTATCTGAAAATCCCTATCTTTGTTAACGAAACTACGCTTAAACAAATTCAATCTCTGTAAAGACTTCTTTTTCAACTTACTACAGTAATCAGAAAATTCCAAATTACTACTATACCCCACACCTAAGTCACTAACACTAGTAACTTGAGCTAACACTGCATCATTAATAGAGCACGGCAACAAACAGGTACATTTACCAATACGAAACTCGAGACATTTAGGAACACTAAGAGTTAGCTGCCACATATCAAACCACTTACTTAAGCTTTCAAGATCAAATTGTAAAAGCCAAGGATCGTACCAATTTTTAACTGTCTTATACAGCTTAATATCGTCTGCAAATAGTTTAATTTTAGAGAATTTTACAACTTTATCGACGTCGTTTATGTACAACAGAAACAGGAGTGGACCAAGT
This sequence comes from Trissonchulus latispiculum, assembly GCA_030248195.1. Lineage (NCBI taxonomy): Eukaryota > Metazoa > Nematoda > Enoplea > Enoplida > Ironidae > Trissonchulus > Trissonchulus latispiculum. The sequence goes on along the minus strand of JASAND010031808.1, from coordinate 29,423 downwards.
ACTGATCCCTGGGGAACACCACTTTTCACCAAAGATTCCTCAGAGTATACAACATTTACTAATACCTGTTGTGTTCTTCCGTTTAAAAAAATCATTTATCCACTTTCCGATTTCACCAGTAATACCAAACGTTTCCAGTAGTTTCGATAATTTAAAATGGGACACAGTATCAAATGCTCTAGACAAGTCCAAAAAAACAACATGTGTACACTTTCCATCTTCAATAGCATCCATATAATCTGCACAACATTCCAACTGCTGTGAAAGGGTAGACTTTCGTTTCAGAAAACCATGTTGGTTCCTTGAAAAGCTATTATTCCGCTCTAGAGTGTTAGTTAAGAAATTTTTTATTATTTGTTCAAGACATTTACAAGCATCCACTGTAAGGCTAACAGGACGATAAGATGCAGAATCACTGGTTTTCCCTTTTCGCTTATAGACTGGACAAATATTTGCGGTTTTCCAAATTTTCGGAAGTTTTGACTGGTTAACAGACTGTTGAAAGATGCAAAATAACGGATAGGCGAGCTGAGCAGCTAGTCGTTTGTGAAATACAGGTGGGATGCCGTCTGGTCCACAACTGAACTTGTTCGGTCTAGACTTTAGTACATTGTACACATCAACAACCGTAAAACTGAATGTCGATACATCAACACGATTCACTTCAGGAACACTAGGTATTCTACCTTCGTCCGTTACAAAAACTGAGGAAAACTGTTCACTCAATAACGCTGCTTTATCCAATGAACTGCTAGCGGGTACACCATCAGAATTCACAAGAGTTGGAACAGATTCTCTGTTGTTAAGTTTTCTGTTTATATAGCCATAAAAAGCTTTAATCTTTTGTGTAGCAGACAAACGGTGTTCATAATTTAATTGATCCTGAAAAAGTCTAAACCTGAGAGAATTTCGAGCCGTAACAAATGAACGCCTGTTTGCAACCGTTGGATTAGATGAACTCACTCCATCTGGAAACGATACACGTAAACTCGGACACTCACAGTATGGTCACTTATTTGCCGCAGTTTGTGAAGCGATATGGTGACTGTTTGACCTCTCTTTCCCTGGACATTAGCAAACTTTCTGTCCATGACAAAAAGTTGCTGAGAAAGTTTTGACCGATTGTCTTCCTTCTTTCAGGCGACTCGAAGTGAGCGAAATTTGTGACTCTGCTGAACCCTTATTGGCTGTTTATTTTGTCGGTTATCGATTTCGTCGTCTTCAGTCGAGTCGAACCGACAATCGTTTGAAATCCCAACCTCAGCATTTGCCTCTTCTATTCCATTCGTTCTTTTCTCTAACATCAGATACCTACCTACGATTGTCGTCACCTCAGGAATCTCAGAGCCAAATGCAGTTTTCGGGAGATCGACCGTTGCCATCAAAATACCCCGACTTCCTTCATCCTTCCAAGTTCACCGACACGGACTATTCTGATCCTATTTTTGGAAATCGCCATTTGGTTTTGACATCCTCCAAGACTGCGTTTCTTGATGTGTATGATGTTCAGAAGCTTTTCTTAGAAGATTGAACCCTTTTATCGATATATCTAGTCTCTTATGCTATCAAAAATTTATAATGCGATGTAAGGGAAGCCGGCATAGGAAAGATTGATAAGCCTGATGTGGGAGTACAGCTGATAGCCCTGTGGTGTACTTGGTTAGTATGTCTGACTCCGGAGCAGAAGGGCCGTGGTTCGAAACCCGGCTGGGCCAATTCTTTACTTTCAATCCTGAATGAAAAGCTGATCCTCCCTCTTCTCTCTTCTAGGTCCTGGTTTCGTGGGACGAGGGTGCCTGACGTCTCCCGTCTTGGGCTTGTCCTCGGTTTCCTCTTGGTCCATCAGCCCTGGTAGTAGCGCTACAGTCAAGAGTACAACACTGTGACTGTACTCTTCCTAATGTAATTAGCTTTAGAGATGCTCGTCACGTTAACTCCGAAATCTTGGAAGTGGTGCCGTTTACTGTTGTTAATAGTGTGTTTGTGTCTGAACCAAAACGCACTCAACCTTACTATCAGTGTTGCGTATATACCCCTCCCTGTGATTTCGGAGGTGGTACCGACTAGCATTGTTCAGCTGTGTATTCATAACTAAAATTAATCCCACGGGAACCAGCAGATTGTTTTTGTTCATGATTGATATAAACACGAGTGCTAAAGGATGCAATTTTGACATGGAGTGAATGATTAGCCAACGGATTTGTGTTAGTTCAAACGCATATAAACGAATGGTTTACAACGCTGAACGGTACTACATCCGAGGTTGTGGCTGAGCGTTTCTTCGGCCAAATATGCTAGGAAGAGGACGAATTGAACTTTTCCTATTTATGGATTCTTGGTTGCATTGTTGCATTGCATACTACACTCTAGCCATGAACGTATTCAGAATTTCGAAAAGAGGAAAGATCCTGCCTTTAACTGGTAGGTCTGAAGCGAATTTTAGAATATGGGCAGATCTGCACTGTAAATAACTAATCGTTTTACTATCGAGCGAAAACTGGAAATGAGCTTTTTCAAAGCAGAAAAGAAAAGAAAACCAAATTATTCAGAAACGGCAGAACAAATCATCCATTTTTGATATGAATAATGAGCGAGACTGCAAAATTTCGGAGGCGAGACGTTACTTCAAATCTCCCCATTTGACTGTTTAGGTCTGTTTTTTTAAATCTGTAGTTTAAGTTCATGTGACATGCTCAGTTTTGTCGTTTCTAGTCACAAAACAACAGTATGTTTCCGTCGCCATAAGCATTTCTGTATATTATAATTTTAGTTTATTGTAATGTAATTTAATTATAATGTATTTTATTGTTCTAGTCTTGTTTGTTAGTGTAAGCGGTCTGGTCTTGTCTTAAGGCAGGCGTTTCAAGTAGATTGCAGACAGCAGTTATTACAAGACATACTGTATTAGTTTACAGGAGAGGCCAGATAGCAAGAGCTCGGAGGTTAACTGTTGGGTCGTTGTCCAGCGTTCAGACTGGTATTTTTTCAGTTGCCGATTCCGGTTTCCGTTAATTAAAACTTTTTCAATGCAGCTGTTTCAGTCCATTAAAAAACGTACGGCCACCAGTCATTAGAGTTAATAAGAATCATGTTTGATGACTATTCAGTCTTCTTCAAGCAACGGATATGGTCAAAACTGACTTCATATTCGGATTCAGCATGCTAAAAAACCCTATAAGCAAATATTCGGCAAAATCGGAGGCAAAAAATTTTTGTCTTTATTTTACTTAGCTGGCTTTTCTGGCCAAAACGGTTATTTCTTAGCAAAAACTGAGCCAGCACGTCGATGTTTCGAAACTGCACATGCATATCACTCACCAAGCAGGGGTCGACACTAGAAAGATAAAAAGGTAAAGGTAATGATGACCCCAATCTCAGGCTGCTTTTCCTAGGTATATATGTAGAAGTTAGGTTTCCATGAACACGTTATTATTTATTCATCATCAGTCTACACGAAGGATATATAATATATACAAAATCATGAAAACACAAAGTTCTGGTGACTTCTGCATAAAGGCAGTCCCGGAATCATCTTCGATTTTGATTCTTATTTTTATATTTGACAAGAAGCAGAGAAATGTTCCTGTCGATGCGCTTGAAGTGACGGTCCTTCTGACCAACTGTCAGTTTCAGGATCATAGATTAAAACTCCACTTGAAATCTGGCTGCCTGTGGTCAGCCCGCCAATCACATAAATGTTTCCATTAGCAACAGTTAGAGAATGGTCAGCCCTTGGCTCAGGCATGGATTGGAGGGACGTCCAGGTGTTTGTTATTGGGTGATAGACATCGACAGATGACAGAAAATTGGAGTGAGTGTCTTTTCCACCAATCGAATAAATTAGTCCATTAAAGGCAATAATTCTCGGATAGTAGTTAACAGAAGGAATTGATGCGATCGAGTACCAACTGCTGCTTCCGATGTAGTTTTTCTTGCAGATTTTTGTATATCCTATACAAAACGGTTATAAGAATCACATTCTACTGTTCGTTCAGTTGCATTGAGTTCAAGAAAATTGCATCTGTTCAAATTTAAAGCTGATATAGAAATAGAAAGCTCAAACCTCAAATGGACTGTTTTAACATATGAAAGCTTTGATTTAGTAAAATCAGTCAGCAAATTTTCAAAGAAAATTCGCCGATAAACCGATTGGCGAAGACCAGTTTATAATGGATTTCTCAAACTTCTAAGATTTATTACGATAGATCTAAACTCTAGTTAGAAAGGAAATCCTTGTCAATCCTCAGAGTATCCCCTTCGACAGACTAAACATTGCTTGTTTTCAGAGATTATAAAACTAAGCTGGTGCTCAAAAGGTTTTGAACAAACTTTTGTCATCCAATGTGTACGCCCCTTCGTAGCCACCAGTGAGGACTACGGTGTGAATCATCAATTGTTAGGGTTTTAAACCAAACTCCTTTTAACTGAATTGGAATTGCAATCCTATAATCGGTCAGCTTTTTTCGGAAATTTAAGCCGTAAAATTATTTTTTGGGCAATTTGCTTACTCCCAGCTGTGGGGACAATTGCTCACCTTGTCGGCAGTGATAAAACTGCACTATCAATACATTTACTGAATAACGTAATGAAAACCAGTGCCTGGATCTGAACACAAGGCTGCTTTTTAAAAGTATTTTACTTGCAGCCATATCATCTTCCCCTCCTTTAGTTAGATCTGTAAAAACCACGGTCAGACCCCGGACGGAACTGCAAAGGAGGTCTGCGATTCCTTTGAGGATAGCGATGTTGAGGTGGCATCGGTTCTCTAGGAGCCCCTAAGTGCCCCCGAGGATTTGGTAGAACGGCAGGTGGAGCACTACCAAAGTAGGGCATTTCAGAATCCGAATCCTCATCATCAAAACCATTGGCGAATCCAGACTCCTTCATTGATAAATCCTTTGAAGTGACGTACCGTTCTCTGAATTGATCAACGTGTCTACGCCAGATTCCATGAGCCGTTTCAACTTCAAACAAGGCAGATCCCAAGGCACCCTTGATGACCCCTGGGACCCATTCTTTCCTGATTTTGCCAAAATGTAGTACCCATACGGAAGTTCCGAGACCCAGTAAAGATGAATCCTTTGACTTTTCTTTTTCCGATCGTGAAACAGGTGACGATAGACTCAACCTGGTGCGCATAGGCTTCCGGAATAGAACTTGAAAAGGAGTCTGTCGGGTTACTGTGTGAGGAGTGGATCGATAAACCATCAAGAATTGAAGGACCTTTTTAGATAGTGGCAGGTGATCTTCCGAAGCCTTCTTCATTGCGGTTTTAAAGGTATACACAAAACGTTCTGCTTCGCCATTATAGGAAGGGTGGTAAGGAGCCGGAAATATTTGTACGATTCCATTCGCAGAACAAAAACTGGTGAACGCGGTTGAGTGGAACGGTGGCCCGTTGTCAGATACTAGGGGTTTCGGCACACCGAAACGTGAAAACACCTCTGCTAAATGTAGGATGGTAGTATCAGCTGACTTATCCTTTACTTGTATGACCTCTGGCCATTTAGAACCAGAATCCACGAGGATTAACCAATCCTTTTCCTGGTAATATGCCACATCTATATGAACTCGAGACCAAGGTTCTGCTGCATCCCAGTGTGAATTATTCATCCGGGGAGGCGCAGTTGCGCTAACTGCACATTGTGTGCAAGCTTTGACTTTGTCTTCAATGTCGCGGGTTATTCCTGGCCACCAAAACCATCCTCGTGCAACTGCTTTCATTCTTGTCTGACCTGAGTGCCCATCATGCAGGACCTCAAGCAATGTCTTCCGGAGATTTCTAGGAATTACTACTTTTCCTGAAAGTGTGATACATCCTTGTGTTATCAATAAATCACTTCTGTGAGTATAGTACGGTTGTAGGTGACTAAGAGTAGCTGAAAGACGCGCAGGCCAACCCTTCTTAATAAATTGTAGAACCAGTTTCAAATCAGGATCCTTTACAGTCTCTGTCTCGATCACTGAAAAGGAGAGGCCCGCAGAATCAAATACGAGATAGCAGATCTCTTCGCCTTCTTCCAGTTCTTGGACTTGTTCTTGGATGAATGGTTTGCGAGAAAGGGCGTCGGCATTGGAATTATTTTTTCCTGTTTTGTAGATAATGTTATAGTTGTATGCGGTCAGATAAATCGCCCATCGCTGCATTCTGCTGGCTGCGATGGCAGGAATTGTTGATTTTGGACCAAAAATAGCCAGCAGTGGTTTGTGATCTGTGATTAAAGTGAACTTTTGACCGTACAAATAATCATGGAACATTTTAATGGCAAACACTATAGACAAAGCCTCGTTTTCTATTTGAGAATAGTTCTTTTCGGCTGGTGACAGTGATCTTGATGCATAGGCTATGGGTCGCTCTTGCCCATCAGGAAACTGATGTGCAATAACCGCACCTAATCCTTGTTGAGATGCATTACAAGAAAGAAGGATTTTGATTTCGGGATTAAAATGACACAGTACTGGTAAAGAGGTGAGACATTCCTTGATTGCTTGAAAAGCTTTTTGACACCTGATGTCAAAATTAAAAGTACTGTCCTTTTTAAGCAGATTATTAAGTGGCTGCGCAATTTCTGACAAGTTAGGAATAAACCTGCCGTAATAATTTATCAATCCTAAAAGACTTCTAAGTTCCGAAACATTTGTGGGCTCTTTGACTTCTAAGATGCATTTGATCTTTTCTGATGATCCATGGATTCCGTCTTTGTCTACCACCAAACCCAAATACTTAATTGGTGGTTCAGCAAAAATACATTTTTCCAAGTTAAGATTGACGTTGTTGTCAGCAAGAATCTTTAATACCTTTCGTAGGTTGCTGAGATGCTATTCTTTAGTTGTTCCAGTGACAGCGATGTCGTCTAAAAGAACTGCCACTTGGTCCAGGTGGCCAACCATGGAATGCATTCTACGCTGAAAAATTCCTGGAGTTGAGGAAATTCCAATGGGTAGCCTCTTCAGCTTGAACAATCCTTTGGAAATACTGATGGTAGTGAGCAATTGACTTTCTTCATCTAGTGGCACCTGCAGATACGCTTGGGACATGTCTAACTTTGTGAAATATTTTCCTCCAGCTAATTTTGTCATTAGGTCTTGTACCTTTGGCATAGGAAAATTGTCAACTTCCACATACGGATTAATTGTAACCTTATAATCTCCGCAAAGACGAATGGATCCATTTGGCTTAACTATAGGTACCACTGGTGAAGCCCATTCAGACTACTCCGTATGTTCAATGATACCAGTAGAAACAAGTCGGTCTTTCTGCATCCACCTTTTTCCTAAGTGCAAAAGGAACTGTACGGGATAAAAATTTGTACTGCAAATTTCGGGATTACAGACTTTTTAAGGTGAATTTTTGCAGCCGGATTTATCATAGTACCCGGGGACGGCTGAAAAAGTTTAGGAAACTTGTCTAAAATTTTTTGAATGCCAAGTGAAAGGTCATTCACCCTAAGAGGTGACAACAGAAAATTTCGGACCAGTCCAGTTTCAATTTTTCCATACAATTCCGGCCCAGCAACGGAGGGAAAGTTACATCGGCAGTTCAGTTACAGACCCGAATGTCACATTTACCATAGATTCACCACAAGTATTAATACGCTGTCCCCCATACCCTTTGAGAGGGATTCAAAGGCAAAGCAAAAGTTTTCGACCACGTAGCTTTATCGATAACCGCAATGGCAGCGCCGGTATCGATTTCCATGGTAACAGGTACATTATTAACCGTCATTGGTACACAGAACGGTTTAACAGAGTTCCCCCTTTCAACAGCCCTAATATAGAACACCAAATGTTCACTGTCACTGTACACAGTTTCTTTCTTGAGTTCTTCATTTTCTGATTCCGATGCATTATCGACGTATTTTGCAGCATACGTGCGTCGCGGTTTTCCGTTTCTCAAACTTTGTTTGATCGTCTTTCCACCTTTGTGGTTCAGACTGTAGGCTCCAGAAGCACTGCTTCTGCAAACTAGGGCCAGATGCCCAACCTTCTGGCATTTATGACAGGTCAGACATTTGTGGGGACAATTGTGAGCCAAATTGGAAAACTTTCCACAGCGAAAGCAAGACAGTGTCTTTTGACTTTATCTGAAATCCGTCGTACATTCTCTGGAGGTGCGATTACCATGCAATACTTGTGCTTGTGCTTTAGTTGTTTCCAAGCTTTGGAACGTACTTGATCTTACCTAATAAGGTACAAACTAACGGCCCGCTGTAAACTAAGATCTTCCTCCGCTAACAGTCTTTTAGAGATGAGCATTTCGGCCCGTCGGCCCGGCCCGGCCCGCCCCGGCCCGGCCCGCGGGCCGGGCCGGGCCGGGCCGGGCCGACATCCATTGGTTAGCGGGCCGGGCCGGGCCGGGCCGAAAAATTTTTTAACAGCGGGCCGAAACGGGCCAGTTCGACTCTAAGAAATGTTGTCAAATCACTAAAATTAGCATTACATTTACTCATTCAGGTTGTTTTACAGCAAAATTTAACATTTCGCAGCATAATTTAACGTTTCCAGCATTCACTAAAGCCTTTGAAATCATATTGTTAGTTAAATTTTCGAAATTTTCTTTTGGCGGGCCGGGCCGGGCCGAATTTTGTTAGTTTGTGGGCCGGGCCGGGCCGAAACGTTTTGACAGCGGGCCGGGCCGGGCCAGGCCAAGCAAGATTTTGGAGCGGGCCGGGCCGGGCCGGGCCGAAAAAATCCGGCCCGTGCTCATCTCTACAGTCTTTGTTGAATTCTGATATTTTGTAGGCCACAGACAAAACGATCGCGAATCATGTCTTCTAAGCAATCCCCATATTGACAAAACTTTGCTAAATCCTTCAAATTGGCCAAGAAGTCACTGATTGACTCCTCAGAATGTTGGATTCTTTGATTAAATCTGGAACGTTCGGCAATCAAAATCCGCTTCGGTTGGTAATGCGATTCCAACAGATCAGAAAGTTCGCGAAAAGTTATGTTTGCCGGAGAATCCGGCGAACAGAGTCTGTTTATCAGGGCATATATGTTCTTCCCGACATTAGTAAGAAGAATGACAGTCTGTTTCGCTTCGTCGACGATATCAACCAGTGCCTGGATCTGAACAAAAGGCTGCTTTTTAAATGTATTTTACTTGCAGTCATATCAGGCAGTTTCTCCAGGGGAGGGAGAGACTTTCCCTTTCCGTCTTGTACACCTATGATCCGTCCCAGATCTCAAGAGATCCCAATTAGCCGCTGATTGGTTGTTTTCTGTCAGCATAAGATTAGTATTGTTTTAGTAGGCGATAGTAATCTCGGTTCTGTTACAGTCGGCGGACAAAAGTAGTATATATCAGTTTCAGTATAAGTTTTTCTTGGCAGCACAAAAACGTTTTACTTTATGGAACTTCATCCGAAGTTTCGGTTGCTGTTGCAGTTCGTATAACAAGGTGCAGTTTCTAGCGTTCAAAGCAAAAATAAAGCATAATTTGATCATTACTCAGTAGTGTTCTTGACCGGCCGAAATTTTCGTGGGCCGGCCGAAAACGGCTGGCCGGCAGACGGCCCGGCCGGTCGGAAACGGCCGGCCGATGGATGGCCTAACCGACCAAGCCGGCTGACAAATCAAAGCTAAAACTGTTCGGTAGGCTGACCCCATAAGTGCCATAACAAGAAATCAAAATATTAAAATGCATCAGCATGACTTAATATCGATTTACTGAGAAAATTCTGATAAACCGCTGAAATATAAGCGCGGCCGGCCGGCCGGCCCTTTACCGGCCGTCCGGCCGAGTGCACCTCTTGCCCGGCCGGTCAACGGTCGGTCGGCCGGCCGCCGACCGCCGGCTGGCCGTTTTCCACCAGGTCAACAACACTATTACTCAGACCCCCTGCTCCATAATTGCGAAATGACAGCCTAAAACCCTTAAATCATCAAGTTGAGGAAAGACTGAATTTAAATACAGCCTGAGTTTTAGGTTTTCTTTACTCAAGCTTGTTTCAGTTACAGTTTCAGTCGGCAGCCTAAAAATATATATTTCAGTTTCAGTGGCTGCATATGCACTACATACAATAGCTATTGATTTGGGCTTTGCAATTCTGCATACTTCGATACCTGTGCGGAGTGTTCAAAGAATTACCTTTCTATCTGGTTCAGTGATGTTGCTGAATTCAGAGAAACCCTCAGATCTAGTATTTATTAATCAATAACCATTGAAGTTTGAAAATAGTGCAGCACAATTTGTAAACTCACTGCCATACCACCCGAAAAAGCACCGAAGCTTTGTAAAATCATTAAGGGATTCGACTAACCGCATGCATAGATTGTGCTTCCAATAATAGCAGCGGAAACAACTTGGATCCCAGCAGTGGATTGGGTTGACCAGGAATCGTCTTTTATGTCGTAAACTTGAATTAAGCTGGTTCCATTACCAATTACATAAATTTTCCCATCCCTGTAGACGGCTCCAGGATACCCAACTGCGTAAGGCATTGGCGATATCATTACCCACTGCTGCAGATCAAAACTAAAAACCTGGAAAAAAGAAAAAATAACTAGAGTCAACGCCAGACATGTGCAGGAGGCGAAACTTTTGGAAGAGAAAGAATCGGCTGCTAAAAACCTGAAGTCAAAATTTATGACTCACATCAGCCTAAATTGTAAGTTTGGTCAGTCAGTCAACTCCAGTTCATTGCGCTTGTCTATAGGCTGTATTTGTTGCAAACTTCTCAGCATTGTTAACCAGTATTGATATTGGAACAACCAGAATGTTTAATTGAACTAGCTAATCAGCCTTTCGTTTGATCAAATCTTGTCCAGGACAAATTTCCAATTTTGCATGCAATATGTGCTGTAATATGAAACGTAATCCTTTACCACCAACACGACCATATTAGTGAAATGCTAAAGTTTTAACGTTTTGACATTTACAGCAGCTTGTATTGCTCTGTAGAGAACGCTTTTAAAACAAAATACAAACAAGATGTCCCTTCCCTTCCACATATCAGCAATTGTTCATCCCATTTATGTATTCTTTCACGGAAGTCAAAACAAGTTCAAATATGGTTTTTCTACCAAACCTTTGAGTTTGTTCATAGTGTTTTCTCTGTCCAAAAGTAGTGGTACAAGCTGGCCAGAAAATGTTATCCTACGGTTTTCAAAACACTATTAGGGATGTGCTAAGAAGTAAAACGTATATGCGAAAATTTTAAGACTTATTTCAAATCGCATGTGCGAATTCTTTTACTCAAAAATACTATTTTTTTAGATGTCTAAGCTTTTTGTAGCTTGGTTTCTGCAAAGGAAGCAATATTTTGTTAGCTTGATTTTTATCAGTATTACTGTGCAACAGCAGTTTAACAAGCTGCTTGAACTTAGATCAGATGAACTCGCTTAACTATCCGAATTAAAATTTAATCTACTGAATCCGAGGTTCTGATTTACTTAACCCTTTCATGCCTCAATTTAATCAGGACTAATTGTTGAAAATGACCAGTGTTACATTTTAGGCTGAAATTTTTACTGAGCCCACCTAGGAAGACGAAACTGCCACCAGAAAAAGTTAGAGTTGTCATAGTCCGGCAAAGATAGTATTGTTGCTAAACTTTCATTGCAGAAAATCAACTAACTGCTTTCTAGGGGCAAAAGTTAGTTTTGAAACGGAATAAATTATATGTACATAACTTGTCCTATCACCTGGCAAAATGTCTTTTCCGCAAACTTGCATGCAGCACTTGAATAGTGCACAAAATTATCAAAATTTTAATTGTCGGCGGAAAGCTAAAGAAACTAGATTATTCTGGCAAACGTGGAAATGTTTTACCAAAATGGTGTCGCGTGTTGTAGAACAAAGGAGGAAATGCCCAGACAGTCAACCGGCAACAGGTCTCTGCTGTTTACGAGATTCCATCCTACGTTGTATAATTATTCTGCAAAAGAATGATGTGTAGTCACCATATAATGTGTAGTATAAAAGGGCTTGATTTCAGTTAGTAAATTCAGTTTGATGGTAACAAGGCTAGTTACAACACGTGGCGACGAGGTGGCTTCTGATGAATCCAGCGCTTGCCTTTGCCCCTTTGCCATATTTAAGTACCCCGGGCGATCCAAACAGCGTGCTCAGGGTAGTGGCGAATCTGTTGCCAGTAGGTCTCCGAGTTGCGATCGCTAGTTGTGGATTGCGATTACAGCCAGCTACAAGATCAGATGATAACAGATCAGATGGTAGAAAAAGGGTCGTCACAGAAAGTCTGAGAAAGACTCTTAATGAAACGAAATCTCACGCTTGAAAAAGCAATCAGCATCGCGCGACAGATTGAGAAAGCGGTGGCGACCTCAAAAGACCTTCAGCCGACTGCAGGGTAAGTCAATCAGGTATCAACTATTGGAAAGCCTTGGCGGTCAGGTTCTTCCAAACTGGGAAAACCCGAAACTAGATCTGTTCAACAAGACGTCAGGGGAGATTTCAGTTCAGAAGAGGATGGGGAATGCCCTAGTTGCTGTCAGGATCACGGTGCGTCCAATCGTTGCTCTGCTCGAAAAGCCCGATGCAATAGATGCGGAGGTTTGGGTCATTTCCGCAGAGCGTGTCCATCACAGGAGCCTACCAAAGCAACTCATACCAGAATGGTTGAAGAACACAAAAAAGAAGACGAAACAAATATAATCATAATTTAAGTTTAAGAAAATTAATTTTTAATTGAGTTTCAATTGTTAATGTAACATGCTTCAAATAAGGAGGGTGGAATGTTGTTAAATGAGATTTCATCCTACGTTGTAATTATTTTGCAAAAGAATGATGTGTAGTCACCATATAATAATATGTAGTATACAAGGGTTTGATTTCAGTTAGTAAATTCAGTTTGATGGTAATAAGGCTAGTTACAACAGTCTCTGCCCTGAAAAATAGGTTGTCAAAATCGCTACTCGTGCCATACAACCAATCCAACTTTAAAGGGTTAATTAATGCGGATAAATTTCAATCTAATCCGCTTAATCTCCAAGAAAAACAGCCGTTTCTGAGCATAATGTCAAGTGCATACGTCAAAATTCTCGCCGCAGAAAGCTAACCTGAAGTACCCCACAACAGGTTAGTTTGTGCACGCTAAGCTAACCGGATGTAGGTGACAACTGGTCAGTTAGCCTTAGCTTGCATAGTGCTTTTAATAGCTGTAACTAAACAACTTTAAGAAACTTTAAGTATTGGGTCCTAACAAATGTCTAATTCTCTGTTGTATATATTTGCTATAGCTGAAAAAATTAAAATTAGAAAGATTAAAATTTAGTATATATGCAGGTTTAACAATTTTTCTTAATTGCATTGAACCGATTTCAATAAATCGTTCAGTAAAAGTTTTAAATAGGTGTACTAGTGCTTCGTCGGCCTCTAGTGGAAAAACCTATGACATTTTAATCCCAGTCACCTAGAAAAACTTAAAATTTGTAACCAAAAAACGGAAGCCTAATCTCGTATGTTTCATGAAAGCTCAGTGTGTTCTGACTCATGACATAAATTTTCATATTATTAAAAATGCTTATATGATAGCTCAAATTTTCAAATTCATAAGCTCAGACAAATTTTCAAATTAAAAACTTAGGAATACTCAGGAATTTTATTAACGCAAGCAACTCAAACGATGTACTAACCTCAGCAGAGGCTAACCAGCCGTTATCATATCCTCCAATAGCATAGACATTTCCATCCGCGCAGACACCTGTTGAGTAATCCCTTCTATGGTTCATTGAGGCAATGGATTGCCAGTTGCTGTCTTTACCTGTTTTTATCATTTCAGCAGAAGACAGATAATGCCCATATATTCCACCAGCAACTACAATGGCAGCTTATGTCTGAAATATATACAAATACACATTTAGGACAGCTTATTGCTAAATCAAATGCATTTCAAATGGTCCAGTGTAGGGCTTAAGGTAAAATCTGTTTTAATGGTTTAACCAACGAACTTAAATTTAAAGTACGTAGCGTTAAATGTTGAAATCATTTAAATTGAGAAACTTAAGCTTCAACTGCATCATGTCAACAAATATTTTAGACTCCAGGATGCATATTTGCTTAGTTCCACAAGTCCCTACAAACAGTTTTCATCAACACGGAGACCAGCATTTTGGACTCTTGGCTCCACTAAACAGCTTTTGCCTAAGTTGAGATTTCAGGCATTTCGGGAATAATGTGGTGTGATGTAATGTACTATGGTACAAACGATTAGCTTAAACATTTAAATGTTGGCAGGATTTACCCTATCATCAATATAGTGATAAAATCTACCATAGGCTAGTAACTGACTCTTCCCTAGTTTAGAGATCAGCATTTTTTGAAACTTTAATAGCGTTCGCTTAGAATTGTGGGCATAATTTGCTTTACGTTTCAACGGCCCAAAGTTGAAACTTCCTCAAAAGCTTCATGGCAACCGTAATAACTTCTACAATGCAAAGCCATTACTTTGGCGATGACAGTGACTGCTGAGCTGGAAACCCCGCTTCCAAGTGTAGTAACAGCATTGACCGATACTCTGTAAGTGTTCCCTCGAGGAAGATCTTTTGTTGTGAAGCTTGTCGTATTACGTTCGTTCACCGTTCCCAACGTAACGGAGTTGTCTGATCCTTCGGTAGAATATTTGATTTCGTAGCCAAGCACCTCGTCTCTGCCTGTCTTTGGCTGCTCCCAGTTAAGTGCCAGCACACCTACACTGTATTTTGCAGTCAAGTTTGTAGGAGCACTGGGCAATGTGAAGGGAAAAGGCAGACGGTAGGGACCATATCCTGTCAATTTCACTTCAGCGGTGTCGCCAGCTTGAATATTTAGCACATACTTTATGTCTTTCCTGTTTTTGTTTGCCTGAACAAATTTGATCGTATCCTGACTAATTTGTAGTAGCTCCGCCCTTAGGGTCCAGTTAAGAAACCAAGTAAGCATCGGTTCCTCCGTAGGGGCCACCCAAGCAGACCAGTTGCTTGCTTTTGTGTATGACTCCATACTGTTCAAGTGTTCATCAAATTCAGGAAAGAAGTAGTTAACGACGAAAATGTACGTATAGGAAAAGTCGCCCATATACATCAACAGGCTTTCTTCGTCAACTCTTTCAATTTCTGACATTGAATCGGCTAATTGTTTTAGGAAAGCAGACTCAATCGAGCACTGACTTATCCAGGTCGACAGCTTATTTTTTGCAAAAGGAGAACTTTCCCATTGGACCAGAAATTTCGACAGTTCAGCCTCTTCTGCATTGGCTCCTCGGATTTTAGGAAGTAGATTAGATAAAGGCACCGAAATTTCATTTTTGTACAATACCATCTGATGACTATATCTTGAAAGCTTATTGGTCATATGTGGAAAGTGCGACAATTCTGCCGATTCGCTGATGTCATTTCCTTTACAAGATAAATCCAACAAATCCTGTTGCATTTGGATCGATTTGTCAATTAAATCATACGAAATTTCTCTCAGTTGATTGGTTGCTTTCGTGTTCAGTTTACTTAGCGGATATAGCCAGACCGTTATTGGCACTGTAGATTTTGAGAAATTCCCAATATCATGAAAGAACACAGCGGCTTGCTGGAATGTAGTTGGAGGACTGTCAAGATCCATGTCCCCGTAAAATTGTGTATGAAGAGAATCAGTGAAGGTTTTGTCGACACCGGTCATGTTAATTTCTCCTGATCCTGATATGGCCACCGATGGAATCAGGTTAACATTGACGTTTAATTTCCCGTAAATTGTCTTTTTATCTGTTTCATTAGCAGCTGACCTAAAAAAATGATTCAATGTATATGTGGCATTTTTATGTGTACATAGGCCGTATTTCTTTTCTACAAGAATGCTATGCTCCTCAACTGTTGGGTTAGTTTAGACCGGTCTTTCACTGAAGAGATACTGCATTGTCGATGTAAACGATTCAAGTAATTACGGTCGGTTTCCGCAAGTACGAAGAAATAGCGGCAGTTAGGTCATGGTTTAAAGTGCTAGTGCATGAGAACCGTATTTAGTCACCGTGACTCGTTCTGGAACCCAATCTAAAATTTGCTTGCATGGACTCTGTGCCTATTTCTTTCTGAGTTTTTTGTTAACAAGCTTTCGTTGATAACCACGCCACGCCTATCACAAGGTCTTAGGCAATACACAATTCAATAGATAGAGCGTAGTGAAAGTCTTTTCTTTACTACTAGCCACAGTCTGTTAGACAAATATATATACTCTATATATATATATAAAAAAAAATAAAAAAAAAAAAAAAAAAAAAAAAAAAAAAAAAAAAATAAATATAAACCCCAAACACGTCAGGACCATACATGTGACTGGTGTGGCCGTTTCACTCTCTCCCCCTCCAGACCAGAAGCTCCCCCAGAGAGTAACTGTCCCCCGAAATTAAAATTTTTTCGGGTTTTTGGGTTCCGGTTTCGGCGTCAGTCGACCGCCGGTCCAACACCCTTCAAAGTTTCGCGTACTGCACATGCCTGGTCAAGACGTAGAATGACTCTTGCCTCGTCATTAGGTTTGTTCACTTGCTATTCCACACAATTTTAAAATTTTACAATTTAGTAGCTTGGCATACTTTGAAAACATTAGAACAGCATTTGATCCATATGTGATGCCAGTGACAACATGTGTTCCAATGTCCTGTTCATACGGAAACTGTATAGTGTCGTAAGCTAACTGCGACATCGTTAGTTGTTCAAAGTGAGACGTCATTTGGTATTTAAAACTGACTCTTGCCTGGTTCTGGCTGGATTTTTGGTCCTTCAAGTAGGCTCCTGAAAATTAAGCATGCTTAGTGTTGTGTCTCTGAAATTTTAGAAAACACTTAACTAAGACTGCTTCAATACGAAAGCAGGAAAATATCAACTTCAAAGTAACAGTTCAAAACTATAGATATTAGAGACTTTTTATTTTCATACACCACACTTAGTAAGTACAAATCATTATTATGACAAAAGAATTGAAGTTTCTGTGAATGAACTAACTTATTATGAAATTTAATGCAATACAGTTAATGCGATTGCATAGGTATGCCTCACAAATAATTAGGTCTTGGCTGTGATAATGTAATGTTGTGTGGTTTTCATATTGCGAACTTCAGAACATATTACGTTTTTTCTGAAATCATCTGGTGAAATTGGACTTGACAGGTTCATATAGCGATGAAAACTTTGCAACGCTATGCAGTTTGTGAAGCAGATACGGTGCGTTAGTGAGTTTAAACATTCGGCACACTGCTAGACTCGTTAAACTCAAATACAAAAGATTTACAATAATTACTTATGACAAGTATGCCGCTACGATAGTTAACAACTAATTAGATTACACAACAGAATCACAGGGTGGGTGTGGTACCTCACACAGTTATAGATTTCGGATATGGCTGTGGTTATTTTTTACATGTTCATTGTCGACCCAAACAGCTAATGCAAACTAACACTGACTGACACACATTGCGCAAACATAATTATTAAGTTCCGAATAACTCTTACCTGAGCCACTGACATCAACCATACCAGCACAAAAACTGAGTGCCAATTCTGCCTCTACATCTAATGCAGAGAATTTGGACGACAGACTATCCGTAGAAATGTACTTGTAGCTGGAGGAGGGCTGTGCGCTACAATGCTTCAACTGCTTCAATACGGTGTCGTTCCAAAGTGTAATTAATGGAATAAGTTCATCATTTCTGATGTCGTACAGCATTCCCAGTCGAAATGTACGGCCAAGTGCTTTCACAGTCTTGGTTTCGGGTTGACTGCTGAACAGTTTCGATGGGCTGGCATGTTGTGTAACTTTCCTAAATGAAATCAATGGACGAATTTTATAGCTAGATAGATAGATAGAAAAATGTCAATCAAAATCAGCAGGCAATGCAAGAGTAATTTTGGCAGTGTTACAGAGTCAAAATTTTCAGATTCCACTTATATATGCGAAATACAGCGCAAAATGATTCAAAAAACTTTACTTGACTGCGACCATTAAAAGCAACGTGGAAATTAAGCATGACTTGGATAACACTCTTCCCATACATAAATATTTGAAAATTAGTCGTTACCAGCTGAATACATATTCAATTTATATCACGCACAGAATAGGTGTTTAAACGAGTGAGGAAGTTCTAAATCATTGGAGTTCCCAAAAAATGTTCTATTTAGCATTGGTTTTCACTATCAGTAAAAAGCTTTGTTAGAAATCTTTGGCATCTATCGCTAAAGTCTTGTTTAGTCTTTCTTTCCTTCTGCTTACTCTTTCTGAGAAGGACAATAATCGTGAGCCATGACCAGACCCAAGGAAGATGACGCAAAAATAAGGACAACCGCTGTTGCAAACCAAGCCATACTTCAATTGTCTGAAACAGAAATGTTACCAAAAATACCTTAGAACCTGATTGGACAGCAAGCAGATTGGGTTTCTTCAGCTAATGATGTTTGCACCTTATCTTGCTACCACTGCAACTGAGCAATAGTGAACAGATGACTTGTGCTTGCCTAAATCCGTAATTGTACATGGTCCGTAACGTGACCTAAACGCTTACCGAACTCTTATCTAGGATAAGTGACAACACTATACAAACTAGTTCGACTTAAATTTTAGCATGTATTCTTATTCTACTATTGCTGTCAATGTTTATTCCTTCTCCTGTGCGTTTGCTGGAGAGCTTTCAGGTGTGTTTACCGTGTTCAAGTTGCTATTAAAAAGTCATAAAACGTTCAAGCTTGCCCTGTTATTTTAAGAAACCGGTCACAGAAACCTTCAACCAACCTTAGTGGAAGTTTTCAATTAGGCAGTTTGAGTTGAGTGTCATTAATTAAATCAAGGCATCAGTGACACCGACACGTTGCTACACTTTCGACAATGGCTCTCCTATAAATTTTCTGCTTTATCGTAAATTTTCACATTTTATATTATCTCAAACTATATAATTGCCATAAAATAAACAATCCTTTGTTAGTTTGAAAGCTTATCTGATAAAATCTTTTGTTTCAAAACATCCGTTTAGCTTTTCTGAGAACTGTCTCATTTTTACAATTTTTTACCAAGCCCATCGGCAAGCAAATTAGTTTGGCAAACAATCCCTTTTAAACAGATAACCTAGACTATTTTGTGTTTGAGACTTGATCCCATTGTTTTAGTTTAGATCAACGAGTAACTTACCGCCCGGGAACTTTTAATGGTTGCAATCTTTCTTGACGATAAGACGTTGCCAATATGGAAAACCCAATGTCCCTATAGACAGTTAACCAGTCTACCGTACAACCATTCTTTTTTAAAAAAGTTTGTAAGAATCCCAACAAAGGAACCTACAGTTAAAAATACTTACAAATTTAGAAATACAAATGTTTAGAGTATACGTGAAGTGTAAGCCTAGTGTATATTTGAAAACAGTAAACGTTCAGCTAAACGATATACGAAAAATTTATAAGAGGTCATTGGTTGCAGACCTCTACTCCCTCCTCGCACCCTCCACGGCCCACAAAAAACTAGTAGATCTGCTCAGCTAGAAGAGAAGCAGGATTGGCGAAGCCAGTTTGGTTAAAAATTGTAAAGCAGATGGATCCACGAAGGAAATGGGGGGGGGCGTCGAAGAACCAGATTTCCTTAGGGAAGCCTGAAGGAAGGAACCAGGAAGCCCCCCTTAGCGCATGCAAGCCCAGTGCAAAGGTGGCTAGAAAAGGTAGGTCATTTTACAAATTGTGCTATACGTACAACTGAACCTTTTCTCTTCATACATTTCTATATTACACCACACTTGCAAAACCAAATTACTTTAAAAATGAAATGAAGGCCGGGTATAAACGAAAGAAATTGGTTTTTCCAGATTCTAACCGGTTTTGGAAATGTTTGGGCGATCCTAGGATCAACATACTAGAGTATGAGTTATTTCCCACCAGCTTTCTTCCGAATCTGAGAAGTTTTTTGTAGATTTAGTATCCGGTAACCGTACATAGACCCGATATTATGGTTTTAGCGGATTCTTTTTATAAGGATTTATATAGACTAACTTCAAACGTGAACTCATTACATGCTCTCATCGTTCTGCTCCAAGAATTTTTGGTCAGTCTTTAGTTTAGTCTTCAATCGAAAACTGAAGTATTGATTGACTATTTTGAGCAGTAGTTAAGGTTAATGCTAATGCATGAGAGGTTGAAGAATAGCCGATCGCCGAATGGTTAAGGCGTTGGCCTTAGTATCGAAAGGTCCGAAGCCGAGGTTCGATTCCCAAATTAGCTATAATGACGTTACATTGTGTCCTTGAGCAAGAAAGGCTGCAACTCCGCCGGTCGGATGGGGCGTTAAAGTGGTGGGCCCGTGTGCTGTCTTGCCGGGGGCAGTGCACGCTAAAAACCCCTTAATCCACTTATCGTCAAGAGTAGGACGCGGAGACCCGGTAGAAAGGCACCACCCCTGGGATCAATCAGTATCCTAGCAACGTGACCACCCTACTTCCTGCGAAGGGGTTCTGGGTGCAATTGAGTCAAGTACTTAAACCATTAAATGGTCACATTTCCCGTGGTTTGCTTTATTACCCCCCTCATCTGCGCTAAACACCTGGGGCCAATTGCATAAAAGTCTACTAGTTGCGGATTCCGCAACTAGTAGATGCTGGTCTGCGGATTCCGCAATGCGGGTGTTGCATAAAGTGCAAGTGCGGATTCCGCAACTAGCAATACTAGTGCGAGTCGAGAGGCGTACTAGTTACTAGTCGCTTACAACACTAGCAGCAAGTTTTTGTTGCATAAAATCTACTAGTGCTAGCACTAGTAGGCCACTAGTGCGAGTAAATTCGTCTAGTCTTCGATCACTAGACGATTTGCTTGTTCACCATTTCTACTCTAATTTTTTATATTGTAATTTAATTTAATATTACTCACACATCGACAGTAATTTTTTCAGTTATTAGTTACTTTTTATACCTTTTATAAATCTAAACGTTTTTATCTAGTAAAATAATCTGGAATGCTAACACGAATATTGGTGCACGTAACAACTGGTGCATATTCATTGGTATATATATTTTTAGGATTAACACTATTTGTTCTTCTCATTGGGTTGGAGAGCAATGCCAGACTCTTGAAGAACCGTCTGAAATTTGAAAAAATTGGCCGCCAAATTGAAAAACTTAATTCTGATGCGACACCGGAAGCTAAAATTTAGTGCGAACATACAACCCATAGATCTCTAAAATTATGCCAGATATGAAGAATTTCTGCCTGCACAATTATAGTTGTATGCCAGCTGAAACATGAAAAACGTCAATTTGGTCTGGTTTGAAAGGTATCTCAAGGTTGTCTTGCACGCAAATTTGGCTCAAATTGTACTGATTTGCAGTCTTACTGACCCTACCACAATCAGAAAAGTTTCAGCCTGTTTCCCCTCTAAATCGGTGCATGACTGATATTTTGATTATTCAGTTGAATACCTACTTAGTTGTTGACTATACATAACGAAAACAATCGCAAACAGTTGATAAGCAAAGAAATGCATATGAGTTCTATCCGATACAATATTTTCTCAACTTAATGCAGACTTTTAAACTAAGGCAAATTCTAATTAATATCCGTCAAAGCAGCATTTCAGTTTTTCGAAATAACTTTAAATAGGTTAGGTTGCAAGTGCCAAGAAGAAAAGTTAGGGTCTCTTGCGCAATTCCCCCCCAGCCCTAACTTTTTATTTTTTTGACCAATAACTTTGAAATTTGGTGTGGGTGCATACTAGAGGCTGATGAATTCAAAAATTAAAAAATTTTAAAGTTTTTTAAAAATTTTAAAAATTTTAAAATTTTAGTTTGGTAAGGGGGGACCAAGGGGAACCAAAAAATTTTTTGAAAAAACTTGCTGAAAACTTGCATACAAGGGTTTTCTGGGGCGCTGAGCACGAATCTGAAGTCCGTTTTTCGATTCAGCTTTTCGTTAGCTCAGTATAAGCTAAAGTTGTAAGCTTAAGATGTAAGCTTATCCAGAGCTAACGAAAAGCTGAATCGAAAAACGGACTTCAGATTCGTGCTCAGCGCCCCAGAAAACCCCTGTATGCAAGTTTTCAGCAAAATGTTTTTCAAAAAATTTTTTGGTTCCCCTTGGTCCCCCCTTACCAAACTAAAATTTTAAAATTTTTAAAATTTTTTTAAAACTTTAAAATTTTTTAATTTTTGAATTCATCAGCCTCTAGTATGCACCCACACCAAATTTCAAAGTTATTGGTCAAAAAAATAAAAGGTTAGGGCTGGGGGGGGAATTGCGCAAGAGACCCAAAAGTTATTCATAATCATGAAAGCTATCGATTTATACACATATTATTGTGTATGTTGTCCAATCTTCAAAAATTCGCCTTTGCTGGTTTTTGCCACTTTTTAATGCTTCAGGTGGTGTAAACTTAAATGGCAGAATTCCTTCATATTTGGCTGGCACAACTTCACAGACCTATGAAGTGTATGTTGACACCGAATTTTATCCTCTGTGGTCGCACTAGAAGTAAAGTTTTCCATTCGGCGGCCGAAATTTTCTGAATGTTCGACTGTTTAGGCTAGCATTGCTATCCAACGTACAACCGTTAGGGTTAAAGCGAAGCTACCGCCATGTTATGTTACCCAATATATATATCTTCTCTTACAGCATCAAACGTAGATGTTTTGATTCAACCAACAGCAAAGGTGAAATATTTAGTATCTATGTTGGATGTCACGAAAAGTCGATGGTCGTACTCGCTCTCAGGTGGCTGGCGAGCTAAGATCCAACGACCAAGTACATGCTAAATATTCAGGAAAAATTACAAAAATATGAAAATGTTGGGGTAAAATTTTAGTGCCACCTTACTTTAGCTAGACTTTCGTTTAAAATTTGGCCTTTTGGAGAATGGTTTACACTTACAGGCTAGAACAAGTTACTGGAAAGGGGTGTGGGGAGATACGGACCAAGAGAGGTGTTTTTCAAGATTGCTAAGATTTGCTTAAATTGCTGTATTGCTGGACTAAACAGTTGAAGGATCAGCTCTTTTTGTTTTACTGTCAACAATGACCATTTTATGTTTTCTTCAGTTTTCTGCCAAGGCTAGTTTCAAAACTAGCTAAAATCTAGTTTTTAAATTGGACATAGCCTTCTTTCACTAAATTTTCAATTTTCCTCCATTTAAGCAACAGTTTCTCCAATTTTCCAGACCCTACGCCACCCATCCCCATTTGTCCTACGACCGATATATACCGTTTCTCAAGTACATGGGTGTACCCAATAGCGTATGCTGAAAAAATTTCATATTTTCATTAGTTGCCTTCATGTTGATTTTGATTCGCGCATTTTTTGATGAAATTTTTATTCAAATTGGCTACAATAACATAATTTAAGCCTGAGAAATATGTCAAATAATCTCGGCGTAAAAATTTGACTTTTTGAAAAATCAGCTTTAATCTGCTAGAGCTTTTTAAAAAAACAGCATTTTTAAACTCAAATCTTTTAAAAAGTTTAGTTTTTGTTTTTTGTTTAAAATTTATCAGAAATAGCGCCTGTCTTTTCCATTTTTGCATAATACAGTTGCGCTTACTTTAAAGCGAGAATGGGTCTTTAGGAGGGAATAGTTAAAGAGATCCAAACCTTACATTTTTCAAAATATTGAGCCTGTTTGTTCAGTATTTCAGGAAAACAGTGACCATGAAGACGTTTCATTTGACGCATAAACTGGACGCGTTTCTTTAGCTTTTCCATACTTCCAAAAATTGTTTTGGTGTTATAGCATGTCCAATTCGAGCAGTTAAAATGAGACAGCCAATGATATACTAATTATGTTTTCAACTCCAAGAATTGAGTATATAAATTACAGCCTTTCAAAATTTGCTGCAAATAGGCCAACCAGCACCTTAAGCAATTCAAATAAATATGTTGGAAAGGTTAGTTTGGCCAAAAACATATTTACAAACCATTACTCGTTATTCACTACAAATACTCGCCCCGCTCTGGGTTATGGGCGGAGGAATCTCGCTTTTAATAGCCTGACTGAACTGGACCTAGTGAAAGATACATTTTAAAATTTAATAATATATAAAAATTACGAAGCTGTATCGTCCGGCGTCGACATGATTCGATTCGTCCAACTTAAAGTTAAATACTCAAATAAAAATAACTACAAGAAACTTGAAGTAAACAGTTACTAGTAAACTTGCACTTGCAACTAGTAGATTCTCTGCTAGTAGCGCACTTGCAAATCCGCAAAGAATCGTCTAGTCGCTGCAAAATCTTTATGCAACACTTGAAGTCCGCACTAGTAACTAGTATACTAGTACTCGCAAATCCGCACTAGTAGATCCGCAAAGTTTTATGCAATTGGCCCCTGGAGTGCCGAAAGGCAGTGTGCTCCTGTGCCACGCGCATGAGCAGTTAATGGATGTAGACAGCCCACGGCCGAAAGGCCAGGATGGGTCCCCTCCAGCCTCCCAGTGGAGTGCATCCAGGCAACATAGCGAGAGTCATACTAGATATGGCTGATGAGGTGAAGCAAGGGTTCTATACCCCGAGTTTAGGAGTAGATCGTGATCGGCCATGACGACAACGACGACTACGTTGAAGAATCATGAAATTATACTGTTATAAGCCTGCAGGCTGAAAACTGTGCTTTTTGGGTGACCTGAAATCAATACTGGAACTGAAACTATTTTGGTCTGCCAACTGAAACCGAAAGTATTTTGGATTGCAGACCAGTGCCAAACGAGTTCATTTTCCATCCAGGTTTCAGTGCACCAGTCTAGAAAAACAATTTATTTTGTTTTTGTTTATAACTCGACTTTCAGTTTTGAAGTAATGCGGTCAAAGAAAAAGTTTTAAAGACAGTAAAATTAACTAAAAATTTGTGCATTCTGGTTATTCAGCAAAATTTAACATTTCGTAGTGTAACTAAGAGTTTGCCTATTATATTGAATAAGCCTTTAAACAAATATTGTTAGAAAAATTTTGGAGATTTGCTTTTAGTGGGCTGGGCCGGCCAACGAAGTTTTCATGTTGCGTGCCGGGCAGGGTCAAAAAAGTTTGCTAGCGGGCCGGGCCGGGCCGGGCCGAAAAAATCCGGCCCGTGCTCAGCAATTGTGCATATTAACATTCTCTTAAATTTAAGTACTGGGTCCGACGTTATCAACGTCTAAGCCCTGGTAAAGTAGCCAACCCGGGTGTACTTTACCATCTTCAGCACATGAATTTAACTCGGGTTAGCTTGGGTGTTGATAACACTGGCCTATCGAATGTATTTTGTTTGTTTAGATATATCTCAAGCATCACTAACTACTACTCGTTCTGATTATTATGGATTCAGTGCAGCTTCCAAAAGAAATCTTGGCGAAAATTTTTTCGTATCTACCCTTACGCGATCGAGCTCAACTTGAGGGAACTCTTTGCAAACATTTTGATGCAGCGATTCTCCAATCCTATACAGAGATTGACGAATTGATGCTCGGAATTGAAAAGGCTTACTCTGGTCCCATCACAATCACTTGTCTCTTTGAGTGGGCGAAGACTAGACTACTAAATCTATCAAAACTGCATATCACCTCAGTAATCAGTTCTGATCTGTTCATTGGTATTTTCTTCCTCAAATTGACTTCTCTCACCGTGACGTTACCAGCCCCTTCACCTTTTAATGGTCAAATGACGCTAAATTTCCTACTTAAACTTGTTACATGTTTACCGAATAGTCTTGTCAGTTTGCGTCTGACACAGTCCAATCCCTTAATTCCTATTATATTCCCAGAAAGTTTCGTATACTATTTGTGTTATATTATCAGGGGTCATTGTCCGGATTTGAAATCGCTTGTTTTGGATGTGAAATATGCTGGTTTGCAAGACAGCTGCTCAGACATTTGGTCTATCCTGTCCAGGTCTCAGGTTAAAACAGTTCACTGGTCCATCTTTATGCCTGATTTGCATCACAGCACGGGAGATCTAACTTTTTGGAATGAGTGGCCCACATGTGTTCGCTCGCTACGACTCGGTAACAGTTACCTAGATTCTGAAGCGTTACAGGCCATGAACAATATTGTCGACTGCAATCTGGAAGAACTGACGCTGTATAGAATTAACGTGACGGAAAGGCGGGTAACGATAGCCTCAGTTTTTCCTAATATTTTCCCAAAATTGAAGGTTTTGAGAATAATATTCGGTAACGGACATGTGCCTTGGGAGCATCTGGCGGTCGGAGGTGAATTAAGGTTGCTTCACATAGACACTACCATTCAGCCACCCCGTTGGAGTTCCGTTCAAAAAGTAGTCTCCGCTAATCCCTATCTTACGGAGATCTTCCTTTGGAATTTCGGTTCCACTTTTGAAGTTAATGCACTTCTTGATCTGGCTTCAGTGACATCCCTTCGAAAATTGACCATCGGGCGTCTTACTTGGCTAGAAAACAGCAGCGATTTAGCTGCGGTCGAAAGAAGCGAGGCAGTTTCGCCGGTTGAGAAGCTGAATTTGTTGCTTTCTCTTAAACGCTTGCCGGAAACCTTCTTTTCTGCTTTGTCCACTACATATCGAAATGTCAAGGAGATGAAACTGCATGTGAAGCGTGTCATGCCAGAAGCACAGAACAGTCCCACAGCCTGTATTCTGAGGTTGCCGCTGGTAGAAAAGTTTGAGGTTGGATCTGGGAGAGGAGCCGCAACAGCGAAACTCAATTTGACATTATCCACTGGCGACTGTTTACGCGAACTTGTTGTTGGCAGAATTGGTAACAAATTTATGATTGATGATCTTGTCAAGGGGAACGCTTCTCACGCCTACCCTCTCGACACTGACTTCAATCCTTGGGCATGGCTAAAAAATCTTGCAATGGATAGTCCTAATGTAAGCCATTTGGAAATAACGTATGCTAATGAGGACACGGCATCTTCGAATCCGTTTGGGTTTGCTCGACCGATAACCCTATCACAACAGTCTGCGTCCACCCCTGATAGCCCGACTAAATGTCTTGAACTCTGTCGCCTAAACTGTTTAACTTCCCTTTCGATAAATGTTTACAAAATTCCTAAAAACAGCAGAAGCGACGCCACGTCGCTGGCAGAAAACCTTCCATCTTTGCAACGACTCCTAGTGATAGACTATTCATCTTACAGCTTGCAATCATTTGCTCTCTATTTTGTCCTTTATCGGTTTGAGCGACAGGCCCGTCCAAATCCGCAAAATTATTCGACTCTTTCCTACTTGTTTTACTATCACAACGGCGTATTCGTTCGCCTGTCTGAAACCTTAGAAAATGAAACTAACATGCATTGCGCAAAAGAACGACCCCTAGTTCAAGGTGTTTCCAAAGACGACAATCATATTTTCCCAGACAATTCGACACCAGTTTTGACAAATAATAATATGGTGATGGATGGTTCCAAACTAGTAATCATTAATCAGCGGGATCTTGATTTCTGCCATCACCCATCTGTGCTGAGCGCTCTCTGCTTTATAAAAGCAATGAAGAAAACTAGTTAAACTTAAACTGTTGACTTATTAAGCTTTGTTTTAAACTTGATTCAATCAACTTTTACTCTACATAATTACAATTACATAATTTACATAACTGTCTTTAATCATTGACATACACCAATCATTGCCTAGTTATCAAAATGAGGTTTACATTATTGCATGTGACCATAGCATAACCTGGGGGACAGTGCAGGTGCAGACAACAACTGCGAACAAGCAACATTTTATGCAAAAAGTTGAGTTTCTGATTGAGTAACATTTTCTATAAATTGTAAACCTGCTGCGCAGTAAAGTTTATTAGAGAATCAGCTTATGCAAACGTGAGTGCAAAACATTGTGCATTTAATGCCATAATTCTTAATGAAAGTCAGCATCACAACTTGTTCCACTGTCAATTTGTTTGAAAGAATTATGCAAGTTGAAGGCATACGGAGTTTTGATTTAGTCATAACAATATTCAATCCAACGGAAATTTCCAAATTTATTGAGAACGGTCAATCTTAAATTGTGTACATATATGTGTAAAGAAAAGGGTACTTGGGGGTCGTTTTTCTCTACCTTCTGATAATTTTTAGACTCTGTTCAGACGTCCAACGACGTCAATTACACATACAAACCTCCTAGCTATTCGATCACAATCACAGGGGTCATAGGCAAACACAGCTAAATTAGAGCAATAGGGTCAACTCGCAGAATAATTCATCAATCACTAGCCTAACTAAGATCTCTACTTAAACTGTGGTGCTCACTCTGACGCAGGTTAAGCCAATCCGTAAGTAAAGTAAATTAAATTATTAGTTTAATGGAATAATCACAATTATAATTACATAAGACATAAGATTATCTACAGTTTAGAAGATAGTGAGACTGACACATAGGTAGGCATATACAGGGTACAACATCGAACAAGGTCAGAACAAGTTGATACAGTGACAGACAAATACAATGCAAGAAATTGTGTTAGATCCGGATTCGAGTTCAACTTCAAACCTAAGATTTTAGTCACTCTCCCTTTTTAAAATCTCACTCACAGGTTCACAATGTAATTACCCTCCAGATTGATTGAACTCACGATTCAAGCTACCTGATTGATCCGGTTCCAAGTGTGTTGTGTCCAGGCAGGATAGGTGGGTCTTCCGAGAGGTAGGCAGGGTAATGTGAAGTAAAGCACAGAGGATAGGAGAAAATAGGTTAAAGAAAACCAAAGACAGAGTCGTGGGCGTGGCCGGTCCCGAATAAAAACAAATCACTGTACGACTAAACAAGTATCAACCGGTCTCTCCCGTATTGGGCCCTCGGCTATACTGCAGACAAAAATAAAGTACCAACCGGTCTCTCCCGTACTGGGCCCTCGGTTGTACCAAAACAAGCAATCAGACAAAACGCAAAACCAAGCAAGAAGCACGTCTGTATCGTACGGCGGCCAAACCACGACTGAATTTGAATTTTAGGAAATTTCGGAGTTTGGGGAAGACCTGTGAATCAGAGTGTGTGACGTGCAGGAGGCGGAGCTTGCGGCCTCCTTTCATGTAGTGCATTTCTCGTGTGCGTGTGTTATCATACGTCACTTTCCTGTGACGTATGAACTCAACTCATGGGTGAAGTAGGCTCCCAAAAATCCCAAACTTGGATGCATTAACCCCACTTAGTTTCTGGGGAGATAAGTCCCCAAATTTTGAGCTTTTTCGTAAACAGAATCATAAATTTCCAAATGGACTTTCTTTTCAAAATTACTTTCCAAGAGGTACAATTACAGTTCAGCACATGACTTCAAATAAAAACCGCAGATTCATGACGACACTCAAAATGACCACAAGAGTATGCATAAGTTTCCAAATATCCAAACAATATCCAAAAGACTTAGCTAGCAACACCTACGCGAGAATTATCATTGTCACCAGTCACCAGAATACTCGGCCACAAAAAAATTGAATATACAGCCACAAAAATTAATTGTCACAAAATAATATTCAGCCACACAAAATTAAGCATTAAACTATTAAACCCAGTCAATTCAAGCTTGGACCTAGCATTTCAATTTT
>JASAND010031806.1:0-32526 GCA_030248195.1 Trissonchulus latispiculum | reverse complement strand
TATGAGGCAAAGTATTCCACTGAAGATACAGGGGTTACTGGGGTACAGGGGTTACTGGGGGGTACAGGGGGTACTGGGGATACAGGGGTACTGGAGGTACAGGGGGTATATACTGGATGTTTATTTTCCCCAGTGGTCATGCAGTACAAAAAACAAGGAAGCCAAGGGCAGGAGGAAAAACTAGCAGATATTGACACAGGGATGGCGTAATAACCCGGGGAAAATCCAATCCCGGATTGCGGCTCGAAAAGCCCGCCCTATACTACTTTTTAGGTTTAAGCTTTAAGGTTTAAGCAAGCCGAGTTAAAAATAGTTTAACTCTGTGTTTATGTTTGAGCTTCCACTTGATTATATATGAAAGGTTTAAATAATAATTTTCATTATATGCATACTAGAATCTCTTACATATACACAGAACTAAAAAATTTAAAATCCGTGGAGATTTGAGTGCACACTGGCTGATATAAAACTCACGTGATATTCAGACATTCGTTAAAACCTTCCCGCCCAACTGCTTAAACCTTAAACCTTAAACCCATTGCAGTGTGAACCGGGCTTTAACCACAAGATGACCTATTCCTTGGCATTGCGCAACGGTGCTCCAAACGCAATACGCGAATAGTGCCCGTCCGAGCTATCGCTCCATTTAACAACGCATACCCCCGAAGAGTGGGGGTAAACACAAAAGGTCCTCGTTTGGGGGTTTGGAGGAGGGTCGCCAGGACAGGCTAAGGTTTGTTGATTCTTACTGGCAGTTGGCGATCCCTCGCCCAAGCGGGGACCCTTTCTGGAAACAAGCTGAAGCTAACGTAATCCTCTGCTCTAAGCCCCACAGCTACCAGACGGGGAAGAAGTTTCTGCTATTTGATCGGCTTTTAGCGAGCCCCCCCAACCGGGGAAACATTCACGATTCTGATCGAAGCACCATTACGCAATGCAATGAAGGAGAGACCTCTAGTGGGTTTACTCTTCTTGATTACAAATGAATTATAAACTCTGTATATATAACATTAAGACTTCCTTCCTGCTTGTGAAGTTGTGGGAGGACCATTTTGTAAAAGACTAAAACGGAGTGATTTAACATTTCTATCCCTTTTCATGGGTTATAGAAGCTTGACTGGAAGCTTCCAGTCAGAAGAGTTTTTTAACTTTATATTTTATTGGTTATTCGTCAGTTGTTCGTAAAGTTCAGGTATTCCCTGATTCAGCGAAAACAAAAATATCACAAACTCTTAACTGGATAGCCGCAGTGAAGTAAGATAGACCAAAACATTAGCTTTCTGTTAAACTTTGTTAACTGCAATTTTCTAATTTTCAGCAATTTTTTTGCAATTAACACCAACTTTGTTTACCTTTTGTCACAGATCGGGCACTGATAAGGCCGCTGTCCACTGTGAATTCTCTGGTGTCTGGTCAGCTCTTCCTTTCTGGCGAATCGCTTGTCACAGCCGTCCTGGCTGCACTTGAATGGTTTTTCGCCTGAAACACAAGAAAGGAAACATGTAGGAGATAAAATTATCAGATCGGAATAAAGGAAACTTGTCACTTTTCGCTAGAATTTTGTGTAATTTTCGGTTCTCAACTGATTTGTGTTGCTCATTTTTGGGTCGGAAGATCAGTAGTTCGATCATCGGAAGAGCCAATCTTTGCTCTATTTCAGAAGGGCTAAGTAATTATTTCCTTAAAACGGGATTGTGATGAGCGTGTAAAAAAGTCTTTTCCCAAAATGTTATCATACAATTTAAACGATTGCTGACTACCAAATTACTCATAAATAATAATTAGAAAGTAAAGACTTTTATTTACATAATCAGAAATTGCAATCATAATTCTGGAAGGTTGCAACACATCTTGAACCAACATATTATCAAAAATTGCTGAAAATGTTATTGTCTTTGATTCTGTTCAGGTATTACAGTTGCTATGAAGAACTCAACCTAAATTACTGATGTTTTACCATTTCCATTGTAGACTAGATTAGATTTGCCATTATAAGAACTCTTACCAGTATGCTTTCGCATATGCCCGCTTAGCTGAGCCCTGTTAATGCACGTGAACGAGCAAAGATTGCAGCGACATCGCTTTTTGCTCCCAGCATGTCTGGAAGGACCAGGCCTAATTCCTTCTTCCGGGAGCACGGGCGATTTTTCGGGGGCAATTCGGGGGACCCGATTCCGAATTAGGGCAAGCTTTGGCACCACACAAAAGGACAATAGAAAGTCTTCAGAACCACTGTCAGTGTAGGAGGTAGCTAAATCGCCCGGTTTAAGGCGACTCTCAAATCCATTGGCCGTTTGCTGACCCGGCGACCATACAGATCTGGTAGAAAAATCAATTAGAATAGAATTTGAGCTTTCGAAACAACTTAGCATTGTGTTAAAAAATCCAATGCCCTTTTGTATTTAACAGTGGCAGGTAATATTGCATACGGTACATCGTTTATTGCATAACAATTACATAACAACCTTCCCAAGAAGATTGCGTGCAGCCCAGGAAACCTAAAGGGTACCTGATTTTTAGGATTCACTTTTGGCTAGAATTTTTGTTGGCTTCTTCAGAAATTCAGTCATTGGAAATAAGACAAACATAATCTTAAGTTTACGATAATGTGGATTTAAATTTAATAAAATTTTTATAAACCAAGTCAACATTTGTAGCCCCCCCCCCATAACAGGAAAATTTTTTGTAGGTTATTTTGATGAACTAGCCCCAAATCAGTACAGAAACAAGTAAGACAATGGGGCGCTTATCGGATAGGGTAAACCCTAGCCTGTAGCTGCCACGCGCCTAGAGCAAACCTACATTGCTACTAATGTAAACAAACGAAGCAAAGAATGCCCTTGCCTACTTGCCTGATTTCTGATTGTGTTAAAATTTTTATGAAATTTTGCTGGTTTTTTGCAACCAGATACTTGTCAGCCGATAACTAGTTGAGAAATAGTGCCGGTAGATTCCATAAAAATAAGTCTTAGTACATTAATCGTTAGACACAATATTTTACAACATTCTTTTACTTCTGCATCTGAAAACTCTTGCTAGAAACGAAACTAAACTATTAGATGATGCGTGGACTTTGTCGAAATTTTGAGCGGTATCAGTAACTATCGATTCTGAATTCGTGGTGATCGTTCTTCATTTAGTAAGATTCTTCAACAGCAGTAAGATTTTATTCTGTATAAGAATGTGAATAATAATTGATGCAATTGTTCAAAGCTGTCGGCAACACTTTACAAATACAATATAGAAATTAAACAGCAAACTTTGCTTAATTTCTATAGGAAAAGTTAGGATGAGAATAAAGCTGACGCCGCCGTATGGACTTTTTAATTCTCCAGTACTAAATTCTGATCAAAAATAAATAAAATAAAATTGAGCACAATTTCAAATTTTCAAATCTAAATCTTAAGAGTTTTAAAATAAAATAGATAATCAACGGCTTTGTAATCGACATTTGTTCTAAAATTTTAGCACAGAAAACAAATACAAGCAGTAACTATGTACAACATTTTTGTATCACAAAGAAGTTCGTCCAAAAAAGCAATGCGTTTTAGTCCGGCGATTTATTTCGTTTCCGTTTTTTATCCTTTGCTTTTCGTTTTCTGACTTCCACTTCCTGTTCCACCCAAACCGTGGAGGGCTCCTTCCTGACCGGCATTTCTTCCATCTGAATTGGGGGCAGATCCCGAATTCGGGGGGCGGGGGCCTTGAGGGGTGCCAGGGCTGTGGCTCCCTTGGGGTCACATTTTTCTGGGGGTTCTGCAGAGCCCGCGGCGAGGGAGATTTGCACTGAATTGCTGCTGTTGGCTTGAGCTGTGGTGGTTTGAGGACGGGCTGAAGAAGGAAAAACATAAATATAAATTATGAATAGTATAAATATCAATAATAAACGAAACGAAAAGCAGAAAAAAGCTTTGCATCATTGTGGAATGAAGTGAATTATTCTTTTGAGCAATGCCTGATTATTGAACCGAAAATATCTTAGGTTTCTGATTTCAACTCAATATTATTAAAGCTTAGATTATGAAAGTTAGCATGCTTGTCATGTGGAAGTACAAAAACTAGAGAAGAAAGCAAAAGCATTGTTCTGAAAACTTTTGTTATTAATTCTAAATTATCATTGTAATTTAAAATATTTCTTAATTACTCCTTCTCGGATTATGAAGCAAATCGTTCAGTTCATCCTGAGATAGTCTACAGATGGCGGCTAGCTGTTTGAACAGGTGGGATCGCTGTTTCTAAAATACAAAAGAAAATTAAATTGCTAAGTATACTAGGCAAGCGAGCATATAAAAGATTGATAAGCCTGATTTGGAAGTACAGCTGATGGTCCGGTAGTGTAGTGGTAGAATGTCTGACTGAAGTGCAGAAGTGTTGTAGTTCGATCTCTAACTGGACAAGTTCTTTACTTTCAATCATGATGACAACTGAACGCCCATGATTTTTCCGCCTATTTCTTGGGCGCTCTTTGAGTTCTCTCCTGTTCTGTTTCGGTGTCTGATGATGGCTCCGTCGTCGGCTTCTCCTCGACTCTCTTCTCTAACCTATTTCGAGATCCGTATCTCATTCGGAATAGGACTCTGAGATAGCTTATTCGAAGTTTTCAACAAATATCAAGAGTATATACATAATACATAAGAGTATGGCAGTAGCAGCTTACGCAGATGCTATGCTCACAGGAACAGCATCATTGAGCAAGCACCTAATTTGCATAATGTACAACCACTGACAGTAAAGCAGTGATAGTGAATTCAGAATGCGAATTTACACTGAAAGTGTCCAACAATCGCAAGTCTAACTTGTAGAGACTCTTCCAATTCCTGCCTGAGCTGCTGATTCAATTTTTCCTTTTCAGCCGCCATCTCTGACTCCAGCTGAAGACCGGCGTGTTCCAACTCTTTCTCTTGGCGATTTGCCAGCTGCTCTTGGCACATCAATCCCGCCGCAAAACTGAAACATATAACAGACAAATAGATAAAATTTGGAAATGATTATAAGAAAATTATTAAGCAAAGTTGTAAGGAAATGATACAAAAATATTGCTTTAGTATCAAGCTGACAGCAGAAGGCGTTTTCTTTTCTTTTCTGAATAGTTGTTTTGTAACTTTATTTTATATAACTTTATAACTTAAGGACCGAAAAGTTTGCGCCCAAATCAAGGACAAATTTTTGCAGGAATTAAGAATTGTTGGCCCATAGTAGTCCATAGCCATAGGTAATATTGTATTCTTGGTATTAGTTACAAAAGAAAATAATATCATAATCTGTATGTACCTGATTCTACCCCGCATTGATCGAGAAAGCATTTCTTCCTCTTTATCCTCATAGATACCCGCTAGTGATCTGAAAAACACTAACTTGAGAGTGCATTTTTCGAATAAAGGCTACACGAATTGTGATTTCACTTGCTATTGTGGTTAGCGCTGGGAGACTTAGCTGCATGGCTAGGACATTGGACTGCAAGTCGGCCAATTCGGTGGTTCGATCTCCGGCGTGGTCACTTTTCAAAATATTTTTTCATTCCTGGTTTCCACCTCTCTCAACAAAACTAATTTAGATTTTTAATTTAAAAAATTGTACAGGCGAGCTAGTATGACTGTTTATTTTTCTCAAAACTAAAGCCAATTATATGGGATTGTAAGATCTTGTAAGATTATTGATCTTGTAAGAAAGGACGGATGAACGGTGTATGTCGACATACACCGTTCATCCGTCAAATTACTTGGATCTTTCCTGGCGTGCTCGACCCAATTTTTCCTCCAATATTTCATTCTGTCGGCGCCTTTGTTCCGCCAGATGTTCGTTGATCTGGGAAACGTCCTTTCGATGATTCTCAATCAGGGAACTGACGGCAGCCACGTCGTCTCGATTATACTCGTTTTTCTCGACCCGTGCTTCGATTTCTTCCTGAAATTGGTAAAATTGAAAGATGAAATTGAAATTGAAATTGTAAAGCACAAAAGGTTACGCATGCTTCAGAAAATGGAAATTGGACAAATAAACCCTTAATATTAACTTAGAAATCTGGTTTCAGCTCAATTATTTTCCGGGCTCTTGACGAATCATTTCATAATCAGGAATTCATTGTAATTAAGAAGATTTGAAAAATTGAAAAGGTTGTATTGTATTCAAATTATTATAAATGTTAATTATAGGTATGAGCAACCACGCTAATGAGTCTCCTACCTTTAATCGTTGAATTATCGCTTCATTACTTTCTATCTTCTTAGCCCTTCTTTCACAGCCAATCTAAAATACATAAGTAAATTAAATTAAAATTGAAGTTGGAATTAAAATACACAGCAAATTAACAAGTTACCCCTTAAAAGGGGAATAAATACCGCCGTAGTGTTTGAAATTTCTGTGTTCAATGTTTTGTTTATTTTGCATAGAACATATTGTTCTACTTTATTGTGACGCTAGCATTTGACTAGTTGAAACTCCCCGACATTTGGGGTTTCTGGGGTGTGGGTAAAAGCCAGCCCAGCCCCCAGCCCCAGCCTCCAGCCCCGGTGGGTAAAACCCGGCCTCCAGCCTCCAGCCCCTTGGGTAAAGTCCAGCCCCGACTGCCAGCCCCATTGGGTAAAACCCGGCCCTGCACCAAGGGTAAAACCCAGCCACCTTTTTCCAGCCCCTTTTTTCCAGCCCCTTTTTCCAGTCCCGTTTTCCTGACCACGTTTTCCAGCCCCTGTTTTCCAAAACCTGGGATAACGTTTTTCCCAGCAAGCAGTTTGTCCCTGTCCATGTATTAATTCCATTAACCTGGGCCAGTTCCTGCATATGAGCAAGCACAGAAAGGTGGGGTCCCGACCAGCACCTTATTTCCCCGGTTAGCCAAAATGCAGGTTAAAATGTGAAATATTTAACACTCTTGACGGCTATTGCCCCCAGTCCGACCGACTAAACTTGATTCTATATCATTATGTATACTTTTCATTATGTATACCAGTCATTATGTATACGCCGTTATGTATACCCTCCATTATGTATACCGAAATGTATGTATACTCATTTTTATGTATACCCAAAATTATGTATACTCGTCATTATGTATACTTTTCAAAAATCAATAACTACCAATTCTAAATTCGAAATTCAACAATTATGGTTATTTTACTTTTTTGGTTGTCCCGAGTCCGCTAGTCAATTCCAATTGTTCCTTGTTCAGGAGTTATGGGCAATCGCTCGCAGATACGTAGTCATCAGCACGTAAACCAAGGGAAAATTGTGGTTAAAAAGGTGGCCAAAAACGGCATCAAATCGAAAATTTAGGAAATTTAGAAAATTTAGCCTTCGTGAAACAGGCCTTCGGAACCTTTGCTTGTAGGAATTTAAAATCCATAGCTAACTTCGAGTATGGTGAGTGAGGAGTATATATACTCGTAACGGGACAAATCTCAGATTGTTATAAATTTTTGTAATTTTAGTATGTCTAGTGGTGAGTGAGAAGTATATATAATGTTATGGGAACAGATCTCGAAATTTGTATGATTTTTCTAATTTTTAACTGAAAGTATACATAATGACGAGTATACATAAATTTGGTATACATAAAAATGAGTATACACAAATTTCGGTATACATAATGGAGGGTATACATAACGGCGTATACATAATGACTGGTATACATAATGAAAAGTATACATAATGATCGGACACCCTAAACTTTCACAGTCTGGCAGTCCGAACAATGAAGGCAATTTGAAGAAAGGCAATTATAGTTGAATTTCAGTAGTTTTAAAACGGATTGAAAAACAGCCAGTTTTAATTTTAATGGCCGTAGGATAACGTGTGGTGAATGAGGGGGTGCAAACTCCCCCCAGACCGACAAACAACGGGTAGATCCCAGGGATGGAAACTGGGTCATTATTTCTGACCCATGACCCACTTGACCCAAAAGCAAATTTGACCCAGACCCAAGGCGACCCATGAAATTTGAAAATTCCGTGACCCAGACCCAAATGACCCAATCGCTTTCGTGACCCAGACCCAGCTGACCCAAGAATTATCGTGACCCAGACCCAAATGACCCAATAAAATAACTATAATAATAGATAATAATAGATAATAAATAATAGAACTAAACTGACTTTACATTATCCTTTTGTGAAGTGTTTTTGAAACTGTGACACGGAACACGGGGCCAACACAATGTAAATTTGTAAATAATTGGTAAATAGTAGTCGGTAAATAATTGGTTAGAATCCAGCAAAAAATTCTTCTGAAGGAGGCTGTATGTTCGGTCGGAGCTCCTCAATCTTGTCATTTTCATTATTTTTCAGCAATAGTTATTTTACTTGGAAGACCTGATTGGTTGATATTGCAAAATATTTAAAAATTTCGATGGAAGTGTTCGATGGTTTTTATTACGCGAACCGGCGCAAACATAATGGCCGGGCAAGTCACATTTAACTTTATTGATTCCAGATAAACAATACTAAATTCAATTTAAAATTCGCGCCGAAGGCGCGAAAAATTTTTTAGCCGCGACAGATTTACGTATGATTGGAACAATGCCAGGTTTTCGAATTTAGAATTTGGCAAGACCTTGTGACCCAGACCCAAAATGACCCAATCCTAATTGCTGACCCAGACCCAAAGTGACCCATAGGAACCTTGACCCAGACCCACACTGGCCCAACCGGTTCACAAAATTCGTGACCCAAGACCCAGTGACCCATGCAAAAATGGCGACCCAAACGACCCATGACCCAGTGACCCATGACCCAGTTTCCATCCATCCCATCTACTAGATCCCCCTTAGCGAGAACGAAAAAAGTAGACCGTCTCATCCAGAAGGGCAAAAAGGGTAAAAGAAATAGGCATATGTTAAAATGTAACTATCAAAAATAAACAATTGCTCAAGCTTATTTAACTTCACAATGTCTAATTACATTTTGCACATAGCTCTCTCTATAAAATGTGTGCATCTAGTAAGTTTCAAACAAAAACAAACAACACAAAAGTAGTGTTGTTTCAGTAGCCGATTTTAGTTTCAGTTTCAGTTTCAGTCGGTGGTTCGAAATAAGTTTCAGTTTCAGTTTCGGTTTCAGTCGGCTGACCAAAATAGTTTCAGTTTCAGTTTACGATTCAGTCGGCAATGTAAAATCATTTCAGTTTTAGTTTCAGTCGGAGTTTCAGTTTCAGTTTCAGTTCGCTTTAAAAAGAACGGTTTCCAGCTCTCTGAGTTAATATAAAGCACAATTTAATGTTTATTCAGCCTCTCTTACAGCAATGTTAACAGAATCGAAGCTCAAAACCTTAAAAACTTCAAGATTTAAGGAAAGACTGAAACTAATTTCAGTCCGAGTTTCAGTCTTTTACCCAATATAGTTTCAGCTTCAGTTTCAGTCGGCTGACTAAAAATGTTTCAGTTTCGGTTTCAGTGACTGAAACTGAAACCTGTACAAACTGAAACCTAGTTTCAGTTTCAGTGACTGAAACATCACTACACAAAAGCACTTCTGTGCTAGTGTCACTCATCGACCCTGCTTGGTCAAACTGGCCCAGGCCCACTATAGACCGGCCGGCCAGTCCAACTAACTGCCTTCACCGGCAGGATTGCCAGCTTGCGACAGTTTCGTCGAATTGGAGCCTTAAAATCTTCAAAAGTATCAAATATTTCATATTTTAACTTGTGCCTTTGGCTAACCAGACAATTAAGGTACCGGCCGCGCGGGACCCCACTATTAACTGCTTGCTGTCAGAAACTGGTTCAGATGAATCGAATTTATATGGGCCGTTTCATGCTGCTGGATGGGAAAAACCTAATACCCTAGGGGCTGGAAAACGGGGGCTGTGTTTTACCACAGGGGCAGGAAAATGGGGGCTGTGTTTTACCCTTGGGGCTGGAAAATGAGGGCTGGATTTTACCCTTGGGGCTGGAAAATGGGGGCTGGGTTTTACCCATCGGGGCTGGAGGCTGGGGCTGGGGGCTGGGCTGGGTTTTACCAGCACCCGGTTTCTGAGACAAAAGGATGACAGTAGTTCATAGGAAAGTATTCAATTGTGAAAGTAAATTTATGCCGGAAGAAGGATTCGATCTGTGTCCGGACCAGCTCAAAGCGGACACTCTAACCACTGCACCACTCTGACATTAACGAAATATCGACTAAACCGCGAGAAGGAAAATTATGACTAAATTATATCTATGTTTATTTTAAACAATTTATTCTGTGTAAATTCTAAAGCAAAGTAGACACTAATGCAACAAATACAGTGCAAGCGCAAAATCTTTTCTTTTCTTTTCAATCTTCAATCTTTTCACACGAAAATTTTAATGGCAGTTTTAGCTATTTATTGATCTGTTAAACCTCTGCCAATCAAGTGACAGGCAAATAACGCCCGGTTTTCGGTAATATGAAAAAAGGCAGACAGTGAGCGTTTGCAAAACAATTTACAGAGCAAAGAAATTGAAGAAAATGGACTGTAACAATGCTGTAAAAATTGGAAAATCATAGAAAAAACTGTTGGGCAAAAAAACCTGCGTACTAGGGACATGTGTTGAAGATAGGAAGGAAATCCTCCGCGCCAAGCAATTTACATGCAAAACATAGGAATTCAGATGGGTCAACCCATTACAAGTATACCGCCTCCGGCGGTATAAAAATTGGTATTAAAAACGCTAGTCCACAAATTTGGACCGATTTTGATCAATTTTGATCGAAGGTTAATTTTTGAATTCATATTTTCCTGTGCTGATCTAGATCGAACGATCTACCAGCATCACCTAACTAAAAAATTTGATAACCAATTTCAAATTTAATTTACTATTTTAGCTGATGATAGTGAATGAAATGAATGATTTTATGGAAATATTAAAAACTTAAGAAAAGCTTAATCATTTCCCAAACACTGAAATTTTTTTGGATCTTGTGTGTGACTACATATGCAGCACTTTTTCTATGAATCTAAATACACTATCCTAATTATTTTTATTTTATTTATAATATTTGGCACCGTGCCAAACCTGAAGTCGGGCCGTGAGACTGGCAATACTGGCATCCTTATCCTGCAAGGCGTCCACGACTTCCTTGGCCAACATTTCCTTCAGATTGCTCTTCATCGCCTGCAATTCTTCGTCCAATTTTCGCATCTCTTGCTCATGCTCCGTTTGCTGTGAAAAATAAATTAGACATTAATAAGAAAACAGCAGAAGCTTTTTCTAATGGTTAAAATTAAAATCCTATATAATACGGTGTTAGCCATACATTGACCGAATTGGCCGAATCCGGGGGGCTTGCTCCAATTGGAGGGGGCTGTATTTACCTTGAACACAAGTTTTTGAACAGACTTGTACCATAAGCATAAATTGACATAAAATTATTAAATTGTAACCAAAAGCATTAATTTTTAGTAAATTAAAAAATTATTAATTGTCCATAAAGAATTTCAAAGTTTCGATTGGATTTCTCAAAAAATTCAAAAATTCTTGATAAAAAATCCGCAAAAGCCGAAAAGCTTTGATAATTTCGGTGCGAAAACTTATTTTTGCGGTAATTTCTGCTTAGCCCTTACCCAATTCTTTCCTTCCCCTTGCACCTGACTTATAGGGCTTAGTGCCTTCACTTTGTCTAGCTGAAACGGGGGTTCAACTACCTACTTTGTTAACGAAGTTTCAAAAAGAAACATTTGATCATGGATCACACCCGTTTGATGCTAAGCCATAATCGCATAAAGTAGCCAATCAGACTGCACCACTTAATATGATTGGTTATGATTAGTGGTTATGATTATGATGAATGAATGATGATGAATTATGATGAAATTATGATATGATGGTTATGATGAATATGATTGGTTATGATTGATATGAAATCTTACAAATATTTTCAGTATATCCTGATTCAGGTTTGTCTTGGCTGCCTTCAGCTTTCGTTCATCTGAGGAGGTGGCTCGTTTCTGGAGGTCCAGAAGCTTTGCTCGAGCTCGTCGTTCAGATATCTTCTCTTCCAACCTAAACTATACTCATGGCAGTAAGTAAGACTCAGCAAATTGTTGATTTATTAAGACTAAAAACTTTCGATGACAGAGACAGGCGTAGTTTGCTGCAAACCTGGATTAATTCGGCTGCTTTCAGGCCACAGAATTATCTTAGGTTAAATATTTATGATATGGAAATAGAATTCAATATGATTTAATTAATTATAATTAATTAATTAATTAATTAAGTAATTAATTAATTAATTAATTTAACCCACCGTTTTTCTTGCTTTGCCTGGGACAGGCTGATCATCGTTTGCAGGGCGTGCTGCTGACGATAGTGCTCAAATAGGATATTGTTTGCCTCACTGAAATGAACAATGCAATAATGGTCACTCAAAGTAAATTTAAAAATTTAAAATTAAATGACTAGTCATTAGATTAAGGGAGTAGTCGAAAATAAGGATTTACTTCACCATTACTAAAATTTTAGCTCTAAACTTAATGTAAAGTTATGCTCAAAGACTGATTTGATGTTTGGTGAATAAATCTGTTATTAATTAATTAATTAATTTATTTATTTATTTATCTAAAATAAAATCATAATAATCGGCCCTGTTAATGCCTTAACCGAGAAAGAGGTTAGTACATTGCAAAAACTCTAGTTTCAAGAAGGAGTTGAAGAAGTTTTGCTGCTGAGCCGGAATACTGCAAGCTGTCGACATTTTTATCGAAGTGTCCAACAGGTGACAGGTACTCAATGAGACCCGTTGTATACAACTCTCTGCAGTTCTTACCGTTCTTTAGAAAAGGCGCGGACAAGAGTCGAAGGGGCGAAGGTCACCGACAGAAAACAACCTCCA
The DNA here is from genome assembly GCA_030248195.1 of Trissonchulus latispiculum. Lineage (NCBI taxonomy): Eukaryota > Metazoa > Nematoda > Enoplea > Enoplida > Ironidae > Trissonchulus > Trissonchulus latispiculum. Next base: position 19,744 of record JASAND010031806.1, on the reverse strand, counting down.
GACAGTTCTGACGACCGGTTATTGGCCGCCCCTGCATGCAGAGTTGGAAGTGGACTCCGGGTACCCGTGGGCCGGGCTGGACATGGACACATTTTGCTACCCGGAAATGCCCGGCCGGGCAAATCTAGTCAAGTCTGTGTTCTCATCCGGGTAGATCTGGACACTGCAATTTATCGAAATTTTAGTCTGTCTTGTATATTCTTGTAGAATATGGCTTTGAAATGCCAACACTAAATGTTTAGCAACATCAGACACAATTTTAGCACAGCTTTGCTGACTGTAAAACAATTTATGTAGCAGGGACCATAATAGCAGCTATCGCAGGTGGTGTTCGCGTAAGTCTTTGTATTTTGTCTGGGCGGGTCTGGACACAATATTGCCGCCCGCGGGTCTGGACCGGGCACAGAAATTGAGACCGCGGGCCGGGTCTGTGTGGACAAATTAATTTTTTGAGCGGGCCGGGCCGGGTCTGGTCAAATTTAAAATGTCCACTTCCAACTCTGCCTGCATGAACTATAGTTGCCGCAGCCACTCCCCAGGGCATCTTAGTGCCTAATCGCGCAGCGAGTTAAACTAGTTAAAAAGGTTAAAATTATCTCAATCCTTTTCGTGCACAGGGTTAAAACAGATTAACAGTTTATTTTAACTCGCTTGCAGGGTTAAACAAGTTAAGAAACTTTAACTCTAATCTTTTAACTCGAGCGCGAAAAGGCCCTGAAAGTCCACACTTACGTTTCGCCAAATGCGGCTTGACTCTGCACCAACTGCTTAATCAGACTGTTTTGCTGATCATCCAATTGTTTTGCGGCAATCCCACTTTTAAACTGTTCCTGTTTAATCTGCTAAAATAAATCAAAGCGAATCAATTAACTGTTAAGTTTCAGTTCTACAGAATTAAAATACACTATTTTAAACTGTTCCTGTTTAATCTGCTAAAACAGTAAATTAATTATTAAGTTTCTGTTCTACAGAATTAAAATACACTAGCGGAATTTGATTGTAACCATAAACTCTGCAAATGCAAATCCAGTGTTCTGGCGACGGATCCATGAATGCACAATCGCACTAAGCATGCTGAGGTTTATTTTTCACGAACTTGTTTGACTTTATTATGCAGGAATGCATGTTTGCGATCACGAAAGGCGTAGAGGAGAAGAAAAACAAAATAGAAATTGCTTGGAATTGCTAAAAACGGCAAACCTTGCTCCGCTGCTCGATTTTTTCCTCCAACATTTTCTGATGCATACTTCGATTGATTTCCATCCTTCCTAAAGCCAAAACGTTGTACTTAGCAAAAATAAAAAATTCGATATTATGCAAGAATATTTATTTTTTTATTAATTATTAATTAATAATTAATTTATTAGTTATTAATTCAGACACAGTTCAGGCATTTGGCACATTACACCTACATTACATTGCATTAATTTTTATGGTGCAATGGCACCATTCTTGTCTGCAAATCTAAAGGTACCATGATCGATTCACCACAGTGCCAAATCGTCACTTTGAAAGACTTTAAAGTTAGAAATAACTTCCAACTAATCTTCTTCACTTTCAAGAAAATACTTCCAGAAAATATTTTCCACTATTTATGCATTTGCTTAATCCCTTACGTGAGAGTTCACGTCTATTTTCATTGCATCGATCGATCAGGAGGGCTGCGTTCGTTGCTGTCAGATTTCCCTCCTTCTCAGCTTGTTTGAGAACAGAATCGGCTGCTTCCACGGCAGCTTCTCGCATTGATTTATCCGGTTTCTAAAATTAGGATTAAAATTAGATTAAAGATTAAAATGTAATGAGATGAAAATTTAGAATAAATTCTACGAGTAGGCCTTAGAACGCGGAAAAATAAATATGAACTGGAAAGCCCAAAATGGAAGATTTGTTCCTCTGAAGTTTGTGACAACGATTAGCTTATTGCTCAATAATAAGTTGCATACATCTAAACAATATTATAAATTTAAAATCTAGGAATGAATTTTTTACCGTTTATAGATTAAAAACCTGAAATCAAAATCTCAAACTTACCGCCCTTAGTTTTGTGAACTGATCGATTGTTGCTTGATCATGTTGATCCACGAGATCATTATACTCCTGCTGCTGAACCTTCATTAATTGAGTCCACTGCTAAAATAATAAAATGAGGAAATAATAAAAATTTTATTAAATTGAAAAGTTAATTTAATTTTAAATCAGTTTAAAATTTAAAAAATAATGAAAAATTTAAAGAAAGGAAAAATGGAAAAACAAAGTTATTTAAAATCATATGTGCAAGAGGATGTTTGTAAAAATTGAATAATAATTAATTAATATTCATTGATTAATGGAAAATAATTCATTTACATCTGTCAGCTTAGTTCCATCTTGAGCAGACTTTCCCAAAAGTTTCTCCAATTCTTTCTTATGCTTTTCTTTCAGATCCCTGATTTCCTCTTTCTGCTGATTTTTCAGCTGATTTGCCAACTGTTGGAGTTGAAGTCGAACCGCTAGAAAAAAGAAAAATAAAGAATAAAGACAGGATTCAGAAGAGCTCTTCCCACTTTCTACAATTTAGCAAAATTAGAATTGCGTCTAGAATAAAAACTGGAATTAGAAGTAAAATTAAAATTTGAATTTTTAGAATTAGAATAGAATTAGATTAGAATAGAATTAGAATTAGAACTTGAAATTTTAAATAAGCTCGTTCAGGGCTACGACATAGTAAAATAGCCAATTCAGTTTTACTGAACGGTTTTCGGATAAGAAATTTTTCTTTCCTTATATTTTATTTTTATTTATTTATTTCCACGCAACGCCAACTGTTACAGCTAACCAAGGAGACATGCTAGGCACAAGTTTGAACTATAACTATGACCGTCCATACTTGAGCCATGCTTTTGCTTCAGCTCAGTGAGCTGTCGTTTCAGATCTGCCAGCAGTTTGTCTCGTAGCGCGCTGCTGAGATGACCCTCTTCCACGGCTCGACTGAAGGCTCTGGCGACGGCATGCTCTTCGTTTACGACCAATTCGTCCGCAGATTCTTCCTGTGTTCGAAAGGAGTCGTGAAGATTCTGTCGTTCGGCTAGTCTTCGACTTAAATCCTGGAACAGAGAGAAAACTCATATGGTATTTTACATTGACAAGTTGTAGCGTATATAAATCGACGCCAATAACGTAGACTTTGGTGTCTCTTCATTTCGTCTAAAAAGCTGAATAAAAACATGCACAAACTAAAAATATGGGCAAACAATGAAGATTTCTAGTCTGAAAATCGTTAGTGAAAGCGAATAATTAATTCCATCTATGATCAAGGCTTGTTCCCCTCAATTCCTACTTCACCAATGTTGTATAGTTATCTTCTTTCATGTTCAAACTTACACTGAGTTTCATTTGAGTCAATTCTAGTAGAGCCGCTTCCAATTTTGCCAGCACTTTTCTTAAATTTGTCAATATCTCGTTGACCTAAAACATTGTTCATATTTTATATGTGTACATACAGAAATAAATAAATGAAATTAAAAACCTGTGCAAAAAATCAAATTAGGTGTCAACTTCCTTCATTATGCTAATCTGTAAAATTAAAGTGGATAGAATGGAAAAGCAAAGAAGTATAAACTCTTTCAAACACTTAAAAATAGTTAATTAACCATTAGTTACTTGATTAAATTAGACTACATATATAATTCAATAAAACTTAATTACACATTAAATATGGTCTAATTAATAAGGTCTAATTAATGTTTATAAGTATTTGACAATTGTTTTATTAATTTATTAATATTTATTAAAGTGACACAGTCACTCACACTAGATTCGGTTAGTTTCGGATCGGCAAGAAGTCGTTCCTCCAGATTTCTAAGGGCTCCATCGAAAAGATTATGCAATTTTCTACTTTGTCCGGCCTGTAGTCGGCTTGCTTCGTCCTCTAGCTCGCTTCCCAACAAACGGGAATTGTTCAATAAACTCTGAAATAAAAATAAAATTTCAAAAATGCAAAGAATTCACATTGTTAGTGCAAAAATGAACAACAAATTTTTTGGCTGAGCACTTGTGGCAACTTAAAAAGTAGTTCCTACAAGGAAAACAATTTAATTATTTATTAGGTAATAGGTAATAGTAATAGTTAAACTTATAATTACAGTCAGCGTAACCTAGTGGTACAACATCCACACTGCAAACCATCTGTTGCGCAGTGGATTCACAAGAAAGTCCAATTTACTGACAGGAATACAATGTTCAGTAGAAAGGAGTTAAAAATATAGGCAGTTCACTTTTTGATTATACTTGAATATTATGAAAACTGTCATAGGATTAGAACTCATGTTTTTCTTTCTTTTATCATAAAAAAGTTATTATTTGTTCTTCGTCTCGCTGGTAGCGACATTCCGACCACCAGTGATTTGCTATAGTTTGTTATTATCAAAAGTCTGCTAAGGCATCCAGCATTTCCTTCGTCTTTCTTTCACTTTGGGTTGCGGCTTGTCTTTTAGGGCGTGTTCTTTCTTTACCAGTATCTTCTACTTTGGAATCGGCTGTAGGCCGACCGGGGCTACAAAATTTAGAACCACTAGATAAAGGATTAACCATGGACGGGTTCTGGAAAGGAGAAACCCGGGAGATGCTAGAGATCCCGGGTGATACCCCACTGGAAGGGCTCGTTGTTTTGTCCGGAGGAAATTCCCCAGGATCTTCCGTAACCTCATTAGGGGGAATCTCAGGTGGTGCCCCACTAAAAGGGCTCGTTGATTTGTCCGGAGGATATTCCCCAGGATCTTCCGTAACCTCATTAGGGGAAAGTTCTTCGCCAGAAGTTTCGATTGGGTATAGAGTATTAATAGGGCGCTGTAGTTTTCGTTGTGAAGGTAGCTGCAATAAAACTGATCTGACCAGACCATCGCCACTATATACCAATTCAACGATCTTAGCAATAGGCCAAGTTGCTCTAGCACCACCGTCCTTGATCAATACCACATCGCCCACTGATGGTTGCATGTCATACGTCGAACGAGGCTGCAATAGCTTCTTGGTCCCTTTCTCTTTTAGTGCAGCTAAATATTCTTCTTTCCAGATGCGCCAAAATTCATTCAATCTTTCTGGCCTTTTTTCCATCCCTCAATCAAACTCGTTGTAGCTCCTGCTTTCGAAACATAATCTGGATCATGGCTGGATTCCACAAATTCCGGAAAACCAATCTTGGGATTAAGATTCAAAAAATGTGCAGGCGTGAGAACAGACTGACCAGTCAGTTCTTCTCCATGGCTTACAAGTGGCCTGGAATTTACGATAGCTTCTATCTCAGTTAAAAGTGTGAGTAATTGCTCACGAGATAAGCATAATCTTCCAATAGTCTTCCTCAGCGCAGTCTTCACAGTTCCTATCAATCTTTCATAGAATCCTCCTTGCCATGGTGCAAATTCCGGTATGAATTTCCATGTGATGCTTTCATTTGAACAAAATCCTTGAACAACTTCGGATTTCATAATGTCTGTCCATATCTCGGTGATGGTTTTGTTGGCCAACTTTAGATAAGGAGCATTGTCGGAAATCAACAGTTTAGGAGCTCCTCTTCTAGCTACAAATCTTCGCAAACAGAGGAGAAAGTCATGTGTCGTTAACGATTGAACCAATTCTAGGTGAATGGCTCGAGTAACCATGCACGTGAAAATGCATGACCACACTTTGGTAGAGTAGTCATTTTCCTTCACGTACAATGGGCCAAAATAGTCCAGCCCTATGAAAGTAAAGGCTGGAGCTTCTGTCAGCCTTTCTTTTGGCAACTGAGGAGTCATCGGATATCTAAACTGTTTTCCACTATGCTTTTGACAAATCTTGCACTTTCGGAGAACTTGAGCAACCGTGCAGCGACCTTTAGGTATCCAGTAAGTTCTTCGAACTTGAGATAGAGTATGATTTACACCAGCGTGAAACAACCTTTGATGAACATCAATGATCACGAGTTGAGTAAACCATTCTTCACGTGGCAGCAGAATCGGCCGCAGTGCGTCTTCTGAAAGATTTGTATTCTGTATTCTGCCACAACATCTCAACAAGTTCATCGCGCAGTGGTCAGCCCTAGCTGCGTTGTGAGATTGTCTTCCCTGTTATTTTGGACTGAAAGTTTGTTGTCCATAAACCGTTTCTGCTGTACATACACTATCCATTTGTTCCTTGCACGTTGAAGTTCAGAAGCTGTTAATTCCAATTCTGTTTCTTCAATACTCTTCTTTTTCAATTTTCGCACAAATCGTTCACAATATGCGGTCACCCGCAACATTTTCGTCAGAGAGGAGTAAGCCTTCTCATCTATTCCAAAGGGGCTGACGAAAACAGCCAAAACTGGCATACTGACCTCAAACATTACTTTCTGAGTGTTTTCGCTTTCACTGTCTTCGATTTCTTCGCTTCCTTCGATTCCATCGAAGCTTTTAGGCCAGGAATTTGAAGACAGCTTCAGCCAGGCCGGACCATGCCACCAGAGCTCGTTCTTGGTCAAATCCTTTGTTGTACAATGTCGAGTGGCGATATCGGCAGGATTCTCCTTGGATGGTACATACTGAAATGATATTCCAGAATTCTTTATTTCTGCTACCCTCCTGGCTACAAACGGAGGTAGCAATTGCGTCGTCTTGAGCCATCGTAGTACACATTTGGAATCCGTCCATAGGAGTTTATTCTCAATTGGCAGTCTTAGTTCGGTACCAACCATCGTGAGACAACGCGTTCCTATAAGAACAGCAAGTAGTTCAAGTCTTGGAATAGTGGCAGCTCTGGGAGGGGCAACCCTGGCTTTGGAGTATAAAAGATGGGTTTTGCAGCCATGTTTCGACTCGGCTCTGAGGTAAACAGCTGCAGCGTATACTGACGCAGATGCATCAGTGAAGCACAATAGATCATACTTAGTGTAGACCACATCAGTAGTTGGCAGTAGTAATCTATCAAGGCTAATATCTGGTATTTCCTTCAATTCTTGTGTTTGTGTTTCCCAAGCGATTTGATTATCACCCGTGAGAAGGTCATCCCAGTTCATCTTCTTTTGCCACAGTTTCTTCAACAGTATTCGGGAGTAAACTGTGATCGGCGTAAAGAATCCTAGCGGATCAAAGTAGGCAGCTGTTGTCTTTAGAATCATTCGCTTCGTTGCCCCATCAGTTATGACATCTTGTTCTTTATCCGCACACTTCGCAGGAGGCACTGAAATCTTGTCTCTTTTCCGGTCCCAGAGAATTCCCAAGACTTTCAAGAAATCACTGGGAGCTGCGTCTGCGGTCGGGATTGAGCATAGAAATTCTTCTGAATTGCTGGTCCACTCTCTTAAATTCATGGAAGCATCATGAAAGATCTGTTTGGCCTCTGTGTAGAACTTCAATGCTGACGGAACATCATCAACTCCCGTAACCAAATTATCAACATACATGTTTTCTCTGATATTGATGGAAACGTCCGTGTTGTACTTCTGCAGGTGGTATTGAACAGTTGCTGCAAGTAGAAACGGGCTAGCTATAACCCCAAACGGGACGCGGCAAAATCGGTACACTTGTAGATTCTCCGCTTCAGCTTCACCCTTGTAATTCTTCAACCATAGGAATCGAGTGACGTCTCGATCAGGGGATTGAAGACCGACTTGGAGAAATGCTTTGTCAATATCTGCAAGAAGAACCACCTGTTTTAGCCTGAATCGAAGCAAAAGTGCAACCAGGTCTTCAAGTAGTACAGGTCCACGATGGATACACTCATTCAAACTTAAATTCTTTTGTCTGGTCTTTGCAGAGGCATCATATACAACTCTAACCTTGGTAGTAGTTTTCTGTGGTGTAACAACTGCATGGTGCGGGACATAATGTTTAATGCTGCTGATATTCTCTTCATCGGAAACTTTCTCAATCACTTGTTTCTTCAGTTGATCTTCGATTATGTCATTGTATTTCTCACGAAGTTCTGGAGTTAGTCTTCTAAGTAAAGATCTCAGTCGTCCAAGTGCCAGCTCAAAGTTTTCCGGGAGAAAAGTTTCACTGCCGTTGAAAGGCCATTTCACCTGATATCTTTTATCACTTAGAATTATAGTTTTGATGAACTGTTGTAAAGCCAAATCATCATCCGTTTTTTCTATTTGTTCCTTTACTCCTATCGCTTCAAGGCTCCAAAACGACTCAAGGTCATTAGTTTCATCACTGACAAACAAATCTCTACTATCGGAGTCCTGCCAGACATGATGGTGCGCCCCCAAACCCGTCAGAGTTAGCATGGTCACTGGTGAGTAGTAGTTGTTGTGGGGTGTGGTTTCCATCATTGCTGCGGTTCTTCCAGTAAGGACCCATCCAAATTTAGAGCCTAACAGAAATAGGCCTTTGCTAACTTCGATTCTGTCCATGGTGACGATCTCCATATAATAATCAGAACCCAAGAGCATATCAATAGAAACGGATTCATCATGTGTTGGCCAGGTATCCGCCAATGGCATGCCATCCCATAAGGTCTTGGTTGGTAGAGCAGCGACTGGATGCCTGCGAACCTGTCCAGTGACCTTTTATACCACATTGACAGTAAATTTCTTTTCCTGTCCATCTAACATGTGAAGAGAGATTTCAGTACTGGTAGTTTCTATTTGCCTAGCTTTACTTGTAGCAAAGGTAACGACTGAGAGTACCTCTGAAGTTGAAGAAGTCAAACCTAAAGTAGTTGCTACATTCTTTGTTATTTAACTTCTTTGGCTGCCAGAGTCCAGAAGCAGCCTAATCTGAACACTGCGTCCATCTAATGGATTCGAGACTGTAACTTTTGCGGTCTGCAGTACCACTCTCTCCTCTGTAGCTAGGAGGACGTGATCTGTTGACACTTCTCTGGTAGTTTCGCCTGCTATGGCGGTCACTTGTACTTTACTCTTTCTACCGGAAGTCAACTTCGTCGGACAAAGGCTTCTGTGATGATTGGAGGAAATTCCACAGTGGAAACAGGATTTTCTTATGTCACAATCTTTTAGCAGATGATCTTTCTTAAGGCAAATGTAACAACAACCCTTGATGCAAGACTTTCTGGCATCAATTGTAGTGTAAACCGGGCACTCATCACTCCAGTGGTTTGCTTTACAGAAAGCACAACGCGGTTGGAGTGATTTTGATTTAGTACTAGTAGTTGAAACAAGGGTTTCGGCCGTTGCTCGAAAGGGTTTTCTGTGTATATTTGTGGTAGTTGTAGTGCTGCCTAGGCCCTTTCCAGAATTAGACATTTGTTTGGACTGTCTATCAGCGGCTTCTCTGGCTTGCAGAAACTTTTTTATGTGTTCTCTATGACTTTCTACAGACCACACTTTATCAGTATTCTGCTCTTCTAATCTGGTTAGCACTTGTCTTGGAAGTTTAGATTTTATGAGTGACACGAAATGTCGGTGTTCGGTATTTTCTCCTAGTGCTGAAAGGGATCTTAGGTGTTTTTCAAGTTCGTCGTAAAAGGAACGGACGCTGCTGGTTGACCCGTCAGTTGGAATCAGGTCCATCATTGCTGCGTAGTGAGCATCAATGATAGCCTGTTCATCGCCGAAACGTTCCTTTAGCCAATCAACCGCCTTCTTATAATTTTCCCTGGTCTGTTGCAATCCTGCAATTGCGTCAGCAGCTTCACCTAAAAGCTTTGCTTTCAAATACGCAAATTTTTGTATGTCTGCAAGATGGTTGTTTGTGTGAACCATGGCTTCAAACACATCCCAAAATTCCCGCCATTGTAACAAACTGCCATCAAAGGATGGAATGTCAAGCTGTGGTAGCTTAGTTGTTGACTTAGACGCATGGTTTTCGTTTTCAAATGCCGCCTGTGCGGTTCGAACTTTTTCTAGATTAAGACGCTCTATTTCAATTTGGAGGCGTTGCCTTTCTAGTTGTAATAAGTTAATATCTTGAGTTGGAGTTACGTCATGGCTGCTTGACTCACCGTCATGACAAACGTCCTGACTTGACGAAGGAGTACCTGGTACTGTTCTCATCCTGTTAAGTCGATTTTTTCTGGCAGTAAGTTGAGCCCAGATATCTTCAGCCTCAGCTATGAGACTGTCAACATCATCCACTTCGAAGTCTTCAGGAAGCTCTTTTTCCAACATCTGTTGAATAGTCTGAGTTTGCCTGGAAAGTAGTATAAGCTTAGAATCAATCTTTTCCAATGTTGCTTCAATACCATCATTATCAGCGGCTTCCGTTGATAGTAGTTGAATTGAAGCAGTCAGAGTAGTAGTCAATCGCTGCCTGGCAGCCGTCATCCGTCTCAGTAGAGTATCCATTGGCCCCAGTAGTAGTAGAATAAAGATCGTTCCAGAGAGGAAGGGCATAAATGGATCAGTGATAGCGCTCTGCTACCATGTTGCGCAGTGGATTCAAAAGAAAGTCCAATTTACTGACAGGAATACAATGTTCAGTAGAAAGGAGTTAAAAATATAGGCAGTTCACTTTTTGATTATACTTGAATATTATGAAAACTGTCATAGGATTAGAACTCATGTTTTTCTTTCTTTTATCATAAAAAAGTTATTATTTGTTCTTCGTCTCGCTGGTAGCGACACCATCCGTATAATGTTCGAAAACATTTTCTATTCAATTTTCGGTCCTAATTTCAACCTTTCACAACAGACGCATCAAAAGATAGTATAAATTCTGCGGATCTATTGTCGGATTTAACTATTGATCAACACCAGTTTTTTTAATTTAAATTTTGAGTTTTTAATAACCTGATATTTGATATCAAAGTCTTTCTGAATGGCCGTTCGACCGTTGGCTATTTCCTCTTTGAATTTGGCCAAGGCGTGCTTTATATAGGATGAGGTTCTGCTGCTGTCCAATTCTGCTGTAACGATTTCATTGTACAACTAAAATAAGAAAGTCCCATTATAGCTTTTTGATCTATTTATTTTATCAATGCATCAATCGATCTGGGCAATTTTTAACCTTTAATGAGTGAAGTAAAGCCTGTGCGCAGTTTTGCCGAGAGAGAGGGGGTGTTTTTCGAAAAATTCCACAAAAATTCCATAGCAAAACTAACAATTTTGCAGGAATTTTTCAATGATGGTGGGCAATTTAAAACCAAACTATTGCGCACACTTGGTGTGGTTAACCCCTCCATCTCACACCTGTCAAAGTGTGATCTTCTTTACTCAAGTGTCATCGAATAAGATTTGGCTGATTTTCCAATTTCTTCATTTCAAAGTTAAGTCTAAGCTTTATGTCTTGACAATGAATGACCCAAGGGTTTGTGAAAATTAAATAAAAATAGTGTTGACTAAAACTCGAACCATGGACCGTCGGCTTGAGTAAACTCACCAAACCACGCTGGTCCTGGACCAGTTTTTCGACCTCAGCAATCTGGCTGCCGTCAACTCCGTGCAGGATTGCTTCTGCATTGCATCTGCAAACAGCTATTATGTTAAATATTTGTTAATATTAGTTAAATATTAACAAATGTTTCAGTGTGAACTTTTGAAAGGATAGAATCGGTGTAATAAACTGCTGTAGGGTGGGAAGCTGAGTGGTAGCGTACACTACTTGAGAGTCAGACAGGCTTGGCTCGATCCCCGCCCTGCACACTAATCCTCAATTCTTTCAATCCTGATTTCAATCTTTAAAAATTATATGACATGGTTGAACTGTAGGCTGATACGGGAAAATGTATTCTAGAAGTATTTGTTCAAAATTGAAGACGGTGTGTCACATTAAATATTGACCGGTTTGATTTTGTATACCGCAGGTAATTAATTCGGCAAACTATTTGCCAAGGTTTCGTCAAGGTTTTGTAAGCACAAATTGAAATCCAACATTGCCATAGGATCAGATTGGGTCAAATAAAATCACCATTAAACAATCACAGAATACCTTAAATTTAGCCATAACAATAGAATGAAGTCATTGAATAGTATGAATATTGAAATTCATTGAAATCATTAAATGAATTCAATCTTAGAATGAATATTGTTTTCACAATGAATCAAACTTTCAATTTGTTTCCTAAATTTTTCATTCTTACGCGTCATCCTGCAGTAAAGCATCGGCAAAGGATTCTCTATCCTTATCTTCACCAGTTTCATTTTGTTGAGCAATAACTGTCTGTCCCATCTAAAATTATCAAAAAAGATAAAGTTAAAATTAATAAAAAGTAAATATGAATAAATCAAAATATAATAACAAATTTGTGAAACACGCAAAACTGTCAGTTTCAAATCAACAACAAATCAAATGACACTTGAAACGGAGTGACCAAGTCAGTTTACCTTAGCTAAGGGAATTGCAGCAGATTTTATACCAATGATTTCCTTAAATTTATCCAAAATCGTTTTCTTTTCGTTTCTTTGCCAAGTCTAAAATACTATCCAATTATAATTATTTACAGTTGTTTCAATAAAAAACAGCTGAACCTATTTTCTTATTTCTCATTTCTTGCTCCTCCATCAAAAATCCAACATTTTAACATTTCGTTTAGAATTTTAGTAAGTCGCCTAATCTGATGCAATTTTGAATTTTTGCTTTCAAACTCAAAAACAAAAAGCCATAAAAATACTTGTAAACCAATTTACATTGAAGAAAAAACAGACGAAAGTAGGAAACATGAGGAAAGTCATGTAGGCCACCAAATGACCGAAACATAGGACCTCCAATCGTACTCCATCTCGCAACTTTTTGCGCACAAGGCAAACGCTCTGCGAACTGAGCTACAGAGGCACTAGTCTCATCAAGCTTTGTCGGACTTAGTGTACCAATGTACATGACTTTCACTACGTGAGCCCGCGCAAGCAGAAACAAAGTGGAGAAAGAGCAAAAGTTAAAAGCTTTAATTAAATTTTGACCTTTTTATATTGCATCCATCGTTTACGGAAAAAGCACCGAATCAGTGGCACAGCCAGCAGGATTCCCAGAAATAGTCCGGCCACAATTGCCAACAACATCCACGGCCATCGGACTGTGGCCACGCTGGTCCGGACCTGATAGGCCACCGGAAAACATCCGGGTTCACCGAAAAAATCCGAAATAGAACCGGAATTTGAGGCTTTATCCGGAAGCATGTGACGTGCCAGACTTCGGGTCGGTAGTGTCGGCGGGAAGGCTACTGGATTGGATGCCTGAAATAGGAAAAACCCTATAATCAGAACCTTTAGATATTGAATGAGACTGCTTTGTTTTTGTAACTTTTTGACAGTGTTATAATTTGGCTAAGTAATGAGTTTAACAATTATTCCAGACGTTTCGCAAGTATGACAATTTGTCCGTAATCGCGCACATGATGAACGTGATATACGAAGAGGCCTTGAGCACCTCTTGATTCAGGAACAACTGTTGACAGCCGAGGAAGACTTAAACTAAGGAAAGGATTGTGATAGAGTTTTATTCTCACTATTCTATGGTTGACATGATCTTCCACTTGTGTGTAGTATATACAGAAATGACTACGCTACAAAGAGCGACACATATGCTCTACATAAGCAACACCAGATTTATGGTTTTGAACATTAAGGCTTTAAATAGTGAACCGAAATTCGAAATTTTTAAAAAGGAGGAGCCATCATCCGTCGTGATGTCGACCAAGCTTTGAAACTCCTTCTGACAACTTGCGTTGTTTTTGACCAACCGTGTCCAGTTTCCTGGCTAAACACTTTGCACCTTTGGGTGATGATCACATTGTGATGTCTAATGCAACAAACAACAACAAATTCAACCCTTTCTTCCTCATTAACTTTACATGAAATGAACCTTTGCTGACCTGACTGCGGACAGAATTTGGTTGCGGCGGCTGCGGAGCGAACTCCGGAAGAACGTCGACGCCACGACGGGGCTCCGACTTTCCTGAGCGTGTCCCACAAATCTTTTACTACACTCAATTACATTAGGAAGAAGAAGAAGAAGAAGAAGACGACGAGGATAGAGTGGTACACAAATGTTTCAAAGTCATAAAAAGCATCAGCTTTAGGCCCCGGCCAGACTATACAACTCTCAGTCGTTAGCTACATTCGATCTGTTAGTACTGAGTCGCCATGGAAACCGGGTAGAATGGGAAAAAGCTTTGCTCTAGAGTTGACCGGGGGAAAACGTTAATGGAATGTCTGCTCTGCAAATGCACTGAGTTAAGCTAAACCTTAAGCATGTCTTTGATTTAAGACTTTTGCAACAACTTGATTTGACTTAATCATTAGGGCCTAATTAGGCTTAATGTTTAATTAAAGCTAAGGTGCTGTTGAAGCTATCCTTGAGGTGCAGGACCGCAATGAATCTCCGAGTTGCAAAGACTTTTACAACTGGAATTGGAAATCATATTGAATGAAACAAAATTGAGAATGTTCAGTTAGCTCAATTAATGGCCTAAAATTTACTTCCGCTTTAGACTCACGTCCAACTATACGTAGGGTAATGCCAACCAAAATCATAGCAGAGCGCAATAAACCGTAATACTGTATTAAAAGGTAGTTGAAAGTCAAAAATTTTCTGGTTTATTGGGTTTATTCTTGTCTCGCTCGCTCACTAGAATTTTTTCTTCGCACACCAGCAGCTGAATTGTACAAACTAAAGTCAGACCTAATTTAATTTAATTATTTCAAGACCCTCAATTGGTTTACAGCAATTAGTATGTTTGAGACGCCGTAAGTTTTCTGTTATTGAAGTATTGAGAAAAGATTGTTACTTTGATAGCTGTGGGGCGGAAAATATTAATTTATTTTGTTTAGAACTAATCAAATTATTGCCTGCAGCTGATTTGTCGTTGTAACACAACTTCAATGCTACAAAGCCAGCCAATAAAGAAACCCTTGCATAGATAATAGCAGAAACTTTTCAGACAATGTTTTCCAACTTTTTCATATCCCTTAGAACTGATTACATCATTTATTAAAATAAATCCAACATGTTTATTTTCACAAGAACTATGATTTGATAAATGATGCACTTATTTTCCATCAAACCAATAATCCACATGAACATAAGTTCATTCGATATCAGAAAATTTTTATTTCCATCCAAACACGGCAAAGCTGTCAATTTCTAGAAAATTCTTCGCCCAATCACCCTTATTCCAAAAAGTCCAGAAAATCCTTTTCCACCAGTTCCACGTCCGTATTCTTCACATCCGAGCCAACTGGCTGGGCGCGGCCGCCCAGACAGTTGGCCAGGAAGTTTTCGATGATGGCCATCGAGGCCAGCTTGTGCTCCGGGATGGCCAGCGCATGACCTTCCCCGGGGAAGGTCATGTAGGCCACCGGGAGTCCGGATTCCTTCATCCGGGCCACAAATCCATCCGGTTCCTGTTTCAGGACCCGGGGATCGTTCACACCCTGACCGATCAGGAGCGGTTTGGATACCTGATCGGCGTAGGTTATGGGTGATCGCTCATCGAGCAGTTGAATCGTTTCCGCTTCGCTCAGTCCGGCGATTCCCAGCTTTTTCTCGTAGTCCTTCCGGGGCCAAAATCGGGGCCATTCGTCCAGGATTTTCGTAAGATTTGCCCGGGCAGCTTCGGCCACGCCGCAGGCCCATTTGTCTGGACTGTAAGCCATTCCGAATAGGGTTTCGTAACCGCCGTAACTGTGCCCGGTCAGGGCAACTTTGGCCGGGTCCGCAATATTCTGGGCAATTGCCCAATCCACGGCGTCTAGAATATCGTCATGCATTTTCCCACCCCATTCCCCGTAGCTCAGCTTCAGCCAAGTCTTCCCGTAGCCGATGGAACCGCGGAAGTTGCACTGGAAAACGATGTAGCCCCGGTTGGCATAGAGTTGGGCCTGTTCGTTGTACTCAAAATTATCTCTACTATACGGTCCCCCGTGCACCAGGATAACCAGGGGTCGAGGGGTCCTCCCCTCAGCCGGTGCTGCAGCATCGTACTCCCCGTACTGCCTCGGATAGGTCATGTAGCAAACCTGCTTCCGCTCGTCACGGGTTGGTATCTCAACTCCGTGAATCGGTGAAAGCGGATAATCTTTTAGGGCCGTTCGTTCGTAGAACAGCTTTTTCAGCACTCGTTTCGGTCGATCGTAGAGATAGAAGGTAATCGGGCTGCCGCCTTCGCTGAACTGAACCAGCCAGCGATTAAGATCCAAGGATCCCTGTAGCCCGACAACAAATCCCTTTCCGACCTTGGTGATGTGATCCAGATCGGGTTGAAATGTGGAATTCAGTAAGGTGACCTCGGGGACTGTATACTCATCGAATTTTGCCAGGGGCTGTCCGGTCCTGTAGTCAATAAATTGAGGTCGAACAGAGGTAGATTTATTGCCCAAAGCTACCATTTCACTGGTATTTGAATTTAGGTTATACCTAAGTAGGGAAACGAACTCAGACGATGTGGTATCGGCCCAGTACACATTTTGTCCGTTTGAATCAAAAATTAGGGGGAAATCTAGAAGGGCATTATTTTCATAGAGCACTTCCTTGATAAGTGACCATGTTTTGGTGCTGTTGTCATAGACATCATGCTGTGTTCCATCGGCGGTATACTTGCTGCCGATCCGTAGATTAAAATCCTGGTCGAAGACCAAGGAAGCATAGCCCGGATTTTCCGCAATTAATCTGGATGATCCGCTGGTCAGATTAACCAGATAAGGATTAACTCCCCCGCTTTCCTCGCTAATAGCGATAATCACCTCCTGCGGGCGCTTGGGACTCAAGCTAAGGCAAGTTTTACCCAAAGTGACGTACAAATTTTGCCCGCGACTATCGTAGGTTTCATTTAGTACTGGCTGGGATTGCTTGGTGATCACATCGTATCGGAAAATCTTATAGATCTCATCCCCAGCTTTATCCTCCAGATATAGAATCGATCGATTATCAAAGGCCCAGAAGTATTGTTCTATTCCCCGTCCAACGGCTTTGGTGACAACTTTCGGTTTCCGGCAGGACATTTTGGTGAAATTTCCGATTGGCTGAAGCCAGATATTGCCGGCCCCCTCGCTAGGACCAATCCAGGAAAGCCATTTGCCGCATGGACTAACTTGGACATTAAAATGGTCGGGTTGTCCCACCAAAACTTCCCTTGGAATCAAAATGTCGTCTCCACGCTTGCCATCAACAGACCGGCATAGAGTGAAAGCCAACAATAGAATCGACAAAATCGAACTGGATAACATGATAAATAAAACCTAAAACAAAAACTAATAATTTTAATTAAATTCGCTTGAAATACAGTAAATGTTTGCTTCACGTTTTCCTCAACCAACCGTTTTCTTCGTTATTGTAGCTGCTCCCCTACCGTTTGCAGAGGTAGGTCACACTTAAGGTGCTGGTTCGGGTAGTTGCAGCAAACTTTGAAAGACTGTAATTTGCTCAATTCTTGGAATTCAACGATAATTTCTTATATTATTTTATAGCTTAGAATGTCCCTGTTACAGCTAGGTAGGGTATACCTGTCTCGTTTCAACTCTTCGACTTGAACAAGAAAACAATTTTTGAACATTTTTCAAAATTTCACTGTTTCGTTGCTGTGCGAAGGCACAGATGCCGCAGAGAGCTGCCGCTTACATAAAAGGAATTAACTATTGCTTATTTTAAACACAAAATAATTCTATTAAAAGTCAGACTGTTCCAGTCACATTACACATTTTCCGTTTCTGGAAGGCTGCCAAGCTTTCAAATAATGAAAAAAGTACGAATTTGAAAGTAGCCCATACAACTATGAAAGGCAGGAACATTAATACACGCTGTAATAAGAGAGGAGGACTATGGATAATCTGTTAATATTAAAAAACGAATAAAAACAGGATTTTACTGCAATGACTTATTTTGCAACAATCTATCCGAAAATTATTCCCATGAAGTTTAGACTGGACTGAGCTATCCAGTTTTTTGTATTCCACAAAAACGGTTTTTGCTTTATCCGGTACATAAGTAAAACTTAAAGCTTGTGCAATTAAACGGCTTCAGCTTAATCTAAAAACTTGTTTCGCGTATGACTGAAAATTCCCGAATTTGCTAACACAACACAAAAAGCTTTATTTTTAGTTAGATTGAGGCTGACATAATATTTCATTATTTGCACAGCAACCTTCTTTAGAAATTTGGACGTAAGCTGAAGCTCTTTAAAAATCTATGATGGCTCAGGTAAACTCAAATTCAGCTCGCTCAAGTTATCATCCAAAATATGGAAAATAATATCGCCACCTTAACGTGGTGATACCTTTTGGGCACATATTGTTGGTTGACGACCCAAAAAATAATGAAATTTGATGAAACTTTCCAAAATAAGTTCATTTGGTGTTCTAACACCCTTCGCGCAATCCCGCTTCAAAATTTAGAGGTTTCCGTTCAGGACGGTTTTTGCCAATTTTTTTTACAGTTGAGCAGCAGCTGCATAGTCATGACTATAATACTCAGTTGAAAGATCTCGTTGAGCTCTACATTTTTGCTTTTGGAAGTAACTCTCTTGCTCTTCTCTAGTTTGGGATATAGCCGATTTTCTTATTTTGGCGTTGAAAACTTGTCATTTTTGCAGAAATCAAATAATCCATGATTTCTTGATCTACGCAAGCCGTAAAATTAAACTAAGGGTGTCAATTTGAAGGTGTCGTTGAGGCCGATCATCCGCGGCATGATAATCTTCCAACTGCTATCCCGTTAGCTGCTATCATAAGAAATGCGCAGTTTTTGCAAAAACATGACCAAATTTTTTTCCAGCGATTGTGGAGCATTTACTATGCAAGCTAGAGGGTTGCCACTCACTAGACATGTTTTACACAAAAATACCCAGGGATCCTTTTTTAGTTGCTCCGATTGCTGCTTTGTAGCTAAAGTAGCTGCTTGCTAAAGTTGGGAAAAGTAGGCAAAATCCAGGTTGCGCAAACATTTTAGCTAATTTCTTCATAACGAAGAGTGATTTCATGATATATAATTAAAAATGGTCCCCAACTATTTGATAGTGGAATCGAATGATGTAGCCGATGCCTCACGAAAAGATTTACTTTAGTCTGCAAAAAATCTGGAAACATTAACGTACTTCGAAAATCCAGTGAAATAGTTTCCGAAAACTGAAGTTAGTTTCATTGCATTCCTTAGAAAGGAAAAATCTTAAGCTCCGTTTTGATATAAAAATGGTGTCTTAACTCCAAGTAATGAATTAGTAATAAGGGTTCAAAGTAGTGCTGGGACCGGTTCCAAAAGAACCGGTAGAACCGGAACCGGTGGCTTTTGGAACCGGATCGGTTCTAATGTAAACTTTGGCTGTTTGAAACTACAATCAAGGTTTATTTTGTAAAATTTTAAAATTTTACCAGGAATTTGAATTCAGCACTTGAAATTTAACCTTAATTTTCGAAATTGTATTTAGACTGCAATTTTGAGGACGGCTACGGGCTACGTTTTTGTGTAAATGGTAGACGGTTTGATATCTACTTTATAGCATATTTTTAATAGCAGTTTTTAGTCAATCGTTTACCTGACCGTTTCGTGTGGCCCGTTTTCTTGAAATATAAATGTTCAGACAGAAGTTACCTGTTACGCATATTTTAGATATACATGTGTGCTAAACTTAAACCGAAGCATACCAGCAAAGCAAGGCGTAACTCCTGATTAGGGGTTAAGGTGGTGGTATCGTTTACCGCACTGGTGTAGACTGGAAAATTTGTAATGGAAACCTATATATTTGACCCCTTTAAAGCATTAAATAACCAAAAACTTACATATTCCCAAAAAATGGCGCTTTCATGGTTCGGTGGTAACTCACAAATTGGAAAAATTAAAATGAAATTTTGAACAAGGATTACTGTCGATTAAATTATGTTAGAAAGCTAAAATTTCGTATGCAAAAACAGAAATGTGTA
>JASAND010031803.1:0-34594 GCA_030248195.1 Trissonchulus latispiculum | reverse complement strand
TTTTGATCGTCTAGATCTCAAACATGTGAATACAATACATTCGGATTTCTTGGTTTGCCATTTACGGGAGCTTGAGTTGTTTACCATAGTGAAGTATCCATATTCCGGTGTAGCCGCTTTCGATCTTGACTTGGCTGAACTAAGTGCTTTTCTTTTTCTTGCGTGATTTGAAAGAGTAGAGTTAATTCTTTGGGTCTTTTCAGATTACCACCACTCAAAAGTCTTAAGCCTTCACTAATTGAGCTGAAATTTGTCATGGGTATGTTTTTGACCACGCTGAGTTCAAATATCGCAAAATTTTTTCGATTTCGCGAATTTTGATTATTTTCGATTTGCAAGGCTGGACCAAGGGAAACCGAAACATTTTTTGTCGCCGATTTTGCTCAAACGTTTCATAATAGGGATTTTCTGGGCTGCTAACGCTGAGCTAACGAAAAGCTGAATCGAAAAACGGACTTCAGATTCGTGTTCAGCGGCCCAGAAAACCCCTATATGAAACTTTTCAGCAAAACCGAAGCCAAAAAATTTTTCAGTTTTCCTTGGAAAGATATAAGGGTTGCTTTTGGAGCAGAAACATTTTTGGCACTTAGGTACACGTCAAACCTATTACGAGATAGAACTTCATCTTAGTCATGCCATTTTTACAGGTACCTAGTGGTAGCAGGTAGCTAATAATACGTCGCATTTGGTTCCTGCTTATTGCTATTACTTGTTAACACGTAGCGAATCGAAATTCGCGAAATCGAAAAATTTTGGGATATTTGAACTCAGCGTGGCCGAAAACATGCCCACAGCAAATTTCAGCTCAATTGGTCAAGGTTTAAGAATTTTGAATGGTGGGCGAGTGGGGTAATCTAACCTTTCGGTCTAGTTAAAAAACTGTCTAATCCTTTTAGCTAGGGTTGTGCTTGGGCCGTGACTCGGCCGGGCTCTTTAGAGTTCGGGGGGGGGGGGGGAAGGCCCCAATCCTGGGAGGGGGCGACCAAGTCTTGGAGGAACGGATTTATGGGGGGGGGCAACACCCCCCCCCCCTGTAGGAAAAAACCAGGACCTCTCAATGGCGCATTCATACTTATTTCTATCTGTCCGTTATTCCTTTACACATCAAAAATCAGCTTTTTAGCTTCAACATTGCTTTTCACATAAAGTTATCACATCGTATCAGTTTTGTATGAGGTAAAAATAATAGGAATTAGGAACAAATTTACATGGTAATCTAAGGTCCACTTTTGAGGTCCAGTGAAGCTTTTGGTATAGTGGAAATAGTGGTATATACTGAAATATGACACGTGGACTGGGGAAGTGGGGGAACGCCCCTCCCCCTGGAACAAAAGGTAGGGTGGGGGAGTGTAAATAGTGGTATATAATGAAATATGACACGTGGAGTGGGGAAGTGGGGGACGCCCCCCCTGGAACAAAATGGAGGGGGGAAGGGAGAATCCTATGCTGGGCTTATTCTACTGGGGGGGGGCCGTTCCAATCGTTCCTCCCCCAAAATCGACCCCCCCCAAAAGTGGGTGCCCCATTTGCAGGGCCGCACCCAGGAATTTGAAAAGGGGGGGTCCAATGCAAAAAGCAACGGGGGGTCTGGGGGCGGAGCCGAATTTTTGCACTGAAGAATTTTTGCCCAAAAATAGCACATTGAATGTTTGCGAATTGCAAAACGTAAATTATCGCCCAAGGCGCGAAAAGTTTTTAAAAATAGCTGTTTTTGCCATAAAAACAGCAAAAATTCTCCATTTTGTCACTCCAAAAGGAGGTCTAGACCCCTTGAACCCCCCCTCCCGGGTGCGGGCCCGCCCTTTTGGTACCAACTTTTGCTCTGAAAAAATCTATCAGAAGGCCAACTTTGCAAAAAATTTTCGGCTTCGCCGCAGAATTTTCGTCGATTTTTTCGTATTTAAGCACTAAATTCGCTTATTCTTGCCCATTACTATTAAAATAGCGCAATGTTTAGCATGTTTTTAGAAAAATTTTGAAAAATTTTCGCTTCCCCCAGAAATGACTCGCCCCCGAGGGCTCACCAAAGAGCCGAGGTTGAGTTTTTGTTAGTTTGTGATTCAGGGTCTTATGGCATCCTTGAAAGATTTGGTTCAGGGCGACTGCGGGCAGTCAAATGCCTTGGTTCAGTTGGGATCCCGTGCTATTAGGGAACCGCTCGGCCATAAAGTATGTTGAAAAATGGAAATCTGAAAAAAAATTTGCAAATTTGCTTCGAGTTTCGGTTAGAGCACGACTTCAATTCAATTTACTTTAATTTATGTAATTTCTACAGTTGTAAACTATTTTGGAATACCTTGGATTCGTTGACTCATTAATTTTTTCATGTGCCCTTAAAACATCAGTTCGAAACAAACTTTTCTGTATGCGAAAAATTCTGAAAGGTGTTCTTAATGGTGATTTCATAGTCCCAGTCGCAAGTAAATGCACGTAGACGCATCGACGTGCGTAGACGCGCGTCGGAGCGCGTCCCCGCGCTACGCTGCCATGCTACATTTCGAGGCGTAGACGCTTCCAAATGTAGCATCTAGGGTTGGTTTTTTTCCGGAAAAAAAGATTGCCGGAAATCCGGTTTTTTTTCCATTTTTTCCTTTTTTTCCGGTCACCTCAAAATTCACCAATGTGCTAAAAGTTGTGTTATTTCATGTTTCTGCATGCATAAAAGCGGTTTTCAACACATTTAATAGCCCCACCGTGTAGTGCGCACTTACACAAGCGGTTACAAAGGTTTCAGTATTGATTACAGGAATTAATTTGTTCAGCAGACAATACTGTAGAATAAACTACAGGTGACTTCTGTATACCTTGGCGGTTCTGCTAGACCAGGTCTGTGGTTTTCGTAAGTAATACACCTCGTAAAGTAAAGAATACCGGACGTTTTAAAAGGTTTTGGCTGAATATTCCACTGTTAGACATAGAATTGTTAAGTCTACCTGAGTTACGCAACCATATACACATTCAATGGCAAAAAATCTGAAATCCCAGAATTAGCTCAAATTCATGGATGTTGTCATATTAATTCATTAAACAGTGTTTTTGATAGTTTCTTAATGTTCTGATTTCATAAATTAACTTTCAGTACATGTCTCGAATATTTTTTCATTTTTTTCCGATGCTTCGAAAAAACCCAAATACAATTTAGTCAGATTTAGCATACCCCCACCTACTATGACCCACGGAAAACGTTGTAAATAGTGCGAAATCGCAGGAAAAGTTCAGAAAACATCATATTCCGCAGTAAAAATCGTTAAAATAACACTAGGAATATTTTTCCATTTTTTTCCACCCCATCGGAAAAAAATGGAAAAAAACGGAAAAAAACCTTTTTTTCCAGTCCTTTTTTCCGCGCCCATCCCTAGTAGCATCACGTCCTGGTGCCATGCTACCACTGGAAGCGTCGACGCGCGTGGACGTGCGCCCGTTTGTAGCATGCCAGTTTACGCGCATCGACGCACGTCGACGCGCGTTGATGCGCGCAAAATGATATTGACGTTTGTAGACGTACGTAGGCGCGCGTCGACGAGCGTACACCTGCGTTCGCGACTATGAAGGCACCTTAACCTGCTGTTTTAACCGTTTAAAATCAGTTGTAAAGAATTCGTGGTTCACGAACGCATGCAGACGCTTACATACGAATGTCTACGCGCGTCTGCTTGCGACAGGAACTATGAATTCACCTTAAGAGTTTGTCAAGTTTCTAAATTGTAGATAATCGCAAGTGTTGCCACTACAAGAATTAGTGAAAATCATTTACATGGATGTGAATTTCTCAGATATTGTTCAGTCTATATAAGCATAACGTATAATTTATTTAATTTAATATATTTAATTTAGTGTATTTAATGAAACTTAATTTAACGTATAAGCTTTCATATTTGGACGTTTAATTTTAGGTAGTGCCTTTTCCTGCTGGTCCATCAGTTTCATCAGATGAGGTTTGTTGCAAAGTTGATGTAAAATGTTTTGGAATTTTTCAAGTATTTTTGACATAGATTTTGTGGCAGATGTCTTATAGCGTTGATGTAGAACGTTGCCATGAGAATAGTAGAATTGAACTGTTTTGCAGTGGTGAAATATACCTGTATTATAGATTTACACACTCTGGTTTTAGACTTTTGTCAATACCTTTTTTAGCATCAAGCTGAACAGTACGCTGCAGAATATCTGCGACAGTTGGGGCGGCAGAATGTGCCCAATTCCTTTTCCATGCAAAGTTTGCTCAAGGAAATCACTAATGTTCCATCGGGTAAATATTTGTTTTGATCATTATTAATTATTTAAGTAGCTTTTAGTTATTAAAAGACTTTAATAACTAATAAAGACATAAATCTTCAGACACTAATAACATTTTCATGTGCAGTGCACTATGCTCTCGTTTTGACAGATGATTCGTAGAGATATAAGTTAGCCCGCAAACAGCTACGTAGATTTCTGCTTAGCCTTTGCCGTCTACTGTATTATGCTTTCTGGGTTCAATTAATTGAAATTAACCTGAAATCTGCCTCACTTGCTTACATGGAATTGACACCAGCCTTACTCGAGTGAGGGGGGGGGGGTCGGACTGCGTTGTGTGCATCGTCCATGAATGTTTGAAAACGAGCCCTTACAACAAATTTCAGTTCGGATTAAATTGAGAAGGCATGCTCCGAACTGTCTTCACGTGCACCAATCTTGGCAAATAAGAGCTATTCTTTTGGTGCTGTTATCACCCTATTTTTATATTGCATCAAGAAAATGAGGTAAACGCGGGCCAGCAGGCGGATCCACGAAGGATACAAGGTACAAGGTATAAGGTACAAGGATACAAGGTACCACCTATTTTTATATTGAATATTTGAGAGCGAGAATGGACCAAGGAATTTATGGCCGCTCAGAGGCCGGGGCAGAGTGGTGGGACAGCTCATCATGCCAGACAGTGGGCCGCCGAGTTCCAGACCGCTCAGGGACCAATGACTCAGGCTTGGCGCGAGGCTCAATCTCCTGGGGCGAGTCAAAATCTGGACCGCGCCTGGACTGCAGCACAGCGGTTGGTGTTGTCCTATTTTTGCATTTTGTTAAAGGAAAAAGCACTAGAAAAAATCACTACTGCATAATTAATCACTACTATAATACTGTTGAGAGATATTTGTTAATAGTAGTCGTACGCAAGTCCTAATCTAAATTTGGGCGATTTGAGTGTCTGGTTATTTTGTAGGGATTTTTTCCTGGGGGGGAAGAAATTTTCGGGGGGGGGGGAGATTTTTTGCAAAAGTGAGCCAAAAATTGGTAGTTTTTTGACGTATGTTGCACGTTGAAACGCAAACAGTTCTCTAAAATTCCAGGGTTTAAGTTAAAAATACCCATTTTTTACGAAACAATTTTCCTCGAAGCCGGAAAATGATTGAATATTTGCCTGGCCTCGTCAAAACGTTGGGCACCCAAAACTTCCGGAAGGGGGAGCAAACTTTCCGGCAAGGGACGATTTCGGGGGGGAAGACATTTTCGGGAAGGTCAGTTTCGGAGGGGGCCTGTAAAGAATACCCTGGGGATACCTACCTACCTACTTGTGCCTGAAAATATTAAGTCAGATTAATTAATTTTTTGGAAATTTTGCATTCTAGTCATCAGGTTGTGGGTGCTGACAGATGGGCTGCAGAATATTTAGATGATGTGGATCGAGGTGTGACATTAGCCGGACCCGATACGACAACAAATGCTCAAATATGGGAGGAGGAGGTCTGACACAGATCGTTTTAAAGATTTTTAAATTTTTTCATTTAAATTTTTAAATTTTAAACGTTCCCTTTACAAAAGCATGAAAGTATCCGTCTCAATCTTATCTACGAGAGGGCTTTTTTGTCTTAGTGATTTTAGGGCTGAAATTTTTTATCGTAGCATCTTGGAAGCTTTGTGTATGTTTGCCTGTAGTAATGTTTATTGTGATGAGGTTGCTATGTGTTCGTTGTTGTCGTCCTTGGCGGCAAGCAGATTGCGTACCCAGCACACGTCTTTGCAAGACAGACCACAAAGGGAGCATGGATTCCGAAATAGGGCGATAGAAGAGATTCACCCGCTCGAGGGCTTTGGGTTCACCTCCGTGGGAAATCCGATGGGCATGGGCCCATCAAATGAAGATCCCACAGGTGTCCCCTGGCACAGGTCTGGTCGAATGGGTTCCAACCTCCCAAGGGCACGGTTCATAACCTTGTCGGATCACCACTGAGGCATCTCGAGTCCTTAAGGTGCTGGCATCCTTTTGTGGAGTGCTTTTGTGGTGATTTTTTGAAACGCTACGTATAACTTTCGCAATTTTGGGAGTTTGAAGGAGCTCTATACATCGTTTTAAAGCTTATAATCTCTACATTCACATGAGGTTATGAAACCAGCAGAATTAGCAAAAAAGTAGCAAACATTTTCTGACATGCTGACTTCTGTCAGGCTGATGATAGACCAAATATGAACATCGATTTCTCAAACCTGTAGAATCAGCCAAAATGTCTTCTTGTGCCATGATAAGAAGGACATGTGGGCCGAGGGACATTTTTTGGATTCGGCTCAACAAGTCTTAATACTCTGGAAAATCCGGCAAATGTGCGATTATACGAAATTTTGGAACTTTGTATTCAGTTTTCTCGCAACGGAAGACGTTTTAGCTTAAACCAAGAAACGTGTTCCTCAGCAATAGTGCGAGTGATCGTCCTGCCAAAAATCACGCGAATCCATTGGGTAGTTTTTGAGAAATCGATGTTCAAAACAAAATAATCTCAGTTTTGCTAAAATGATTTTCAGCGAATTCTCTAGCTTAAAGCATCGAACTCCAGCGAGTAAGTATTGCTAAAATGTGCAATTGGACGATGTATCGATGAGTGTAAGTAAACCAAAATTGTCTGTAAGATTTAGCAGTAATTTTGAAAAAACTGATTTCTTCGAACATGGTCATTTTTTGACCACAAAAATTATTTTTGGCTTATACTGCCTTAACCACTAGAGATAGCTCAAAGGTTGTGAAAGAAAAAGTGTTTATTATGGTGCCCTCTTTCCAGCCATAACAACCAATCCGGTGTATCGACTACTTACTGAGAGAATAATGACAAAAACCAAAACATTCTTTTCTTTGTACCTAAAATTGCGGGACTGGTCCCAGAATGTTAGAGCGCACTAAAATAACATATATGGAAAGTTTCATCCACTTTCATAACGATTTGAGCCTGTAACATTAAATTTACACAAATACCAGCACCTGTATTGTTAAAAATTACACGATACCAGCACCTTAAATTATGCTACCGAGCGGTGTGGTCCAATCCCCCCACATCTTTCCCTAACGGATGGTCCGATGTGTGAACCTACCTTTCCGAGAAGTGTGCTGGACTACTGGATGCAAAATGGCTCTCACTAGCTTTTCAGCTGACGAGCCTGGAAAAAAACAACAACCCGCTCGGTAGCATAATTTAAGGACAAAAGATTTCCAGCTCCGACATGACTGAAGATAAAAACAGACAGCGGAAGGATTGGCCATGCCCCGCAAAATTGCAATCCATTTAGCGCCATTGATCAGACGGATGCCATGGGACACCTGTGGGGACCTTCATTTGCTGGGGTCAATGTCCATCGGATTTCCCACGAAGGCGGTTCCGTCCCCCCTATGTGTTTTCGTCATTTCTGTTAGTCGTCCTTTTGCCGTTTCAGTTTGCGAAGCTATTGCAAGATGGTGCTGACGGATTATCAAAAGAGCAAACATTGGAGAACGCTTGGGAGGAAGCCACTGCTGAAGTAGACTTATATATCTCAAATTTCAACATTTCACATTTTGAAACTGATTTTACTAATATTTTTCTCTAGTTGAAATTTAATAGCAAACACGTACGTATGGAAAGTTCTTGCATAAAAGGAATCTGAAATGAGTGCTTCGCGCTTACGTGTGCATTGTTAAATTAACATATATGAGTTTAGGGAATTTAGGGATTTTTTCCGGGGGGCCCTGCCGGGGCCAGGAATTTTCGAGGGAGGAATGATTTTTTGCTAAAGTGAGCCAAAACTTGGTGTATTTTGGCGTTTTTTGGACGTACAAACGCAAAAAGTTCTCAAAAATGCCACGATTTAAGCTAAGAATAGCTATTTATGCAAAATATCTTAGGCGGCGCCAGAAAATTTTTGAAAATTTGCCATTTTTGGCAAAAATGTAGACCTCATTAAGGGGGAAGACCAAAATTCTGGGGAGGGGCGATTTCGAGGGAAAGGCATTTGCGAGGGGTGGGAAGTTCAATTTCCGCCCCCCCCCCTGTAAAAAGACCTTGTGATTTTTTATTGTTTTCATTATTCTTTATGATATTGTGTTATCTTTGAGGGTGCCGCCAAAGGACCAATGTCAGCCACTGAATACTGGGACAATTTTGAGAAAGAATGGAGTGATCTGGCGGCCAGTGGAAAGCACGACTGGTTGGATGAATTTGATGCCTATCGTAGTAACAGAGAATTTGAGGTGTGTGTCTTTGCTTTGCGCGGATTTGTTAAATCATCATTCCCTGCGTTGCTAGATCCTTCTTCCTAAAATCCCCCGAAAGGTGGGCGCTCCTTTTCGTAGCAAACTTTGCCTTGAAAACTTTGCTCAGAAGGCAAAATTTTCAAAGATTTCCAGCTTAGTTTCGCTTCGCTTCGGAGATTTTCACTCGATTTTTGCCTATTGGAACACTACATCTGCTTATTTTGCACTAAAAATTAAATTTTCAGCGAATACTATAGAAATAGCGCTATTTTCGTTTTTTGAAATTCCCCTTCAAAAAATGGTTCGCGCTCGTGGGCCCCCTTTTAAAAAGACCCCACCCCGAGAAAAATTCACTAGAATAAGCACAGCACTGTGAAAATACACAGATTTGGCCCGTTTCCGATGTTTGATATTATATTTGAAGCTTTATTGTTATGTTATATAGTGTGTGTTTAGCGCTGAGCTCCATCCGTCGTTTATTAACTGCTTACTTCCTATAGAAACGCATTTGAGCATGAACTCAGGAACATGACTGATATTACTATAGTTCGACCAAAAAATCTGCGTATAAACTTTGACGGTTTATAGCAGATTAGCCTTTGAAGTAAACTCCAACAATGTATACATTTCTAGAATCGCCAGGAACTCGAGATGTCGAAAATCCGAAAAAATTTGAAATTCCGGGTTTCATTTACGGAAAATCTAAAATTTTTAGTTTTTCACCGAATTTTTATCGCTATTGAAATTTTGTTTCCACAGTCGAATAAAGCCGGTCCAACTGCATATTTTTGCTCTTGCAAGCTTTGCACGAAAATGCACCAAATTTCCGGGATTCCGGGTTTTAACTGATTTTAACAATTTTTAACAATACCGACAGGATGGATATCATTCGAAAGCTCTTAAATAACTGAACAACTTTTGTAATAGAACGAACTCTTGAAAATTCACTCAATTCCCGGAATTCGCGAAAACCGGGATTTCCGTTTTTTAAAAATTTTCTCCAATAGCCTACATAATATGGGTGTAAAGGCGTCTGCGCGGCCCCCTGGAGACCGTGTTGGCCTGGTGCCAGCTAATTAGAGGTCCGGGAGTGATAAAAAGGTTACCATCGTAAACAACTCGAGTAGTACTACAAGTACCACCATACTTTTGGTTCGAATTCGAAACTTCGAATTTTTGCACTAGGCGATAGTTACCGTGCGTTTTTTTCTCGGTGAGTTAGTTAGTTAGTTAGGGTTCACTTCCCGCCCGCTAGCTGGTGAGCTGTCGCGAGGCCTCTCCGCAGAGTTAACCAATGCAGATAACTATAACGTTGTTAAGGTTATCCACTTTGGGTGTAGGAAGTTAAATCGAAGAATCACCCCCTGCACCTTTATATGCCGGCAAGCTGGACAAACCAATCAAATCAGCACAGGTGGCTAAACACTTACACCTCAGTAGAGCATACCGGTGTGGTTACCCCACTGAGGCGGCACTGATCTGTCATGGTCGACCTTCTTCTGTCCATTTCTGTCTCCACTCAGTCACCAGTTAGCGGGTAGCATACCTGTAGTAAAACATGTTCCATCCATGCCACTAATCAGCGACATATCTTCGTGTCGTAGGCTAGTTTCCTTGTTACCTGTTATGCATTACTATCGCATCCTGACCAATAATATTGACGAATTCCGTTATTTGATGTATCCGGTGGACTTCTGTGTCGGGGCAATCCTGCAGAAAAGGAGAAAGCATAACACACATATTATCATGCAATTTGATTCATTATCTTATTAATCTTTTAAACTACACAACTTATACAAAGCTTCACTTGTGTCTGAGATATATGTGAAGTAAGTTCTTTATGTTTCCTGACAGTGTCGGATCTCACGATACAAAATAGCCTGAAACGCTTAAACAGATCTTGAGAGAGGGCTAAACACTCTGTACTTGTGTCTATGAGTTAATTTTGTACAAGTTGTTCGTATGAGGTAATTTTGTGCAACAATGCAATAGGACAAATCTGTAAAAATGTAATTATTAGTGTGTGTGGTTCGTATATTACAGCATTGCGGCATGCAATACCAAGTGTTGCGACGCATGCACCTCCACATTAAAGCTAATACACTAGTAACATCACCACAACTGCAGAATGTCTTAAACAAGGTAAAAAAGGAAATAATAGGGCGAAGAAATGGTAATTTTAAAGTTCTTGAATTAGTTCCCCTATTTTCTCTCCGGACTGACAGTCCCCATTAACATGGTTGACTTTTGTTACCCATCCCAACACGAATGGTAAAAGGTGTAAGACATTCTGCAGCTGTATGTATACCATCACGTTTGACTGAAATTAAATGTCCAGCTTGGCCAGACGGATGAAGCGGCAGGTGTCCCTCAGGTTATCCAAAGATCCGTATAAGCAGGAATAAAGGTTGGGTACCCTACGCCATACCGTATCCCTTATGGGTTGGAGGAGGGGACAGTGAAATAGGATGTGAGAAACTGTTTGAGGTACCCCACATTGGCATAGGTTGGAGTCGATAATTTGCATTCGGTGCAGATGTGCTGCCAGTTTGCAGTGCCCTGTGCGGAGACGAAACAGTGACACCTGATCAGCACGTGGCAGCTGGATTATGTGGTCATCAGCTGCTTTGTCTTTGTAGTAGTGGTACCGTTGACCTTTAGGGGTTTGCTGTATTGTGTTGACCCAGCGTGTTCGCAAGACGTCCTTTTTTGCCGACGCTGCAGCTGACGCAGTGATTGCATTTTGGTGTTGTGGTTGCAGGAGACCCTGTTTCGCTAGTCCATCAGCCTCCTCATTACCAGGGATTCCTACATTGCCGGGGATCCACACCAGTTCCAGTGATAAACGTTTTGTTCGAAGGAGGCTGTGAAGTTTCGCCTGACCCGAGAATATACGCAAAATGGCTGCTTGAGAGAGTCAATAAATGCTACCATGTGTTGCTGTTGAGGGAACTGAAGAGGTAGCTGGTCTAACGCCTCCCTAACTGCACCTATCTCTGCATCCGTCGAAGTGGATGGGAAACCACCTGCTTGACTGAAGGTGATTCGGTCACCTTGGTACCAAATAACACCACCAATGCCTGATGCCTTATTTACCGTGTCCAGCGCGCCATCAGTATAAGCAACAATCCAGTCTTCCGCCGAATATCGGGCTATTATCTGGAAGGCTTCCATTTTCTGGATCGTGGGGTCTGTTTGTTTGGTTATCCGTGCTGCCAAATCCATGTTCTTGGCAACCAAGTAATCGTCGGGGCCTACAAATAAATCTTGCGGACTCCAGGTGAGTGTCTGATGCCCCCACAAGTCAGTTTCCTGTACAGCGTGTCTAATTTCCGTTACTGAACATTTACGTTTCAATCGTGTTGGTGGATTCCAAGTCATCAGCATTTGATGTGATAGATGATTTTCCGGGCATTGTAGCAGTGCGAAGCCGACACGCGCTGCTGATGCAGCACGTCGTAGTTTAAGTGGTGGGCATCCAGTATCCCGTTCCAACACTGAAATTGGGGTCGTTTTGATTGCTCCAGTGAATGCCCGTAGAGCAGCATTCTGTACAATATCAAGCTGATGCAGTTGAGTATCTCTTGCAGATAACCAGATACAGTTTCCGTGCTCTAGAATAGGCCGGATGCTCATTTTATAAACATCTTCTAAGGTTGCCTTAGATGCCCCCCACTTCGTGCCCGCCAATCGTTGAATTAGGAATAGACGTTGCCATGCCTTTTGGGCTGCCTGGCGCAGATGTTTGCTCCACGTTAGTTTAGAATCGAGGTGTATTCCCAGATACTTGTCCGTAGATTCCAACTGGAGAGTGTGACCTGCAAAAGGGAGTCCTACATAATTGGCATTAAGCTCGGCTGTGCTTAGGCTGAACAACACCCAGTGGCTCATTTGACGGCTAGGCTCAAATAACCATTGTGCAAACCACTTGTCTAGACGACGCAGGAGGAGCAGCATGACTGAACGCGCAAAAGTTGGTGATTCGTGTGTGACCGATAAGGCAATATCGTCTGCGAATAGGCTGATGTCAGCTTTTGCCAAGATACGGCCAAAGTTGAAGCGTTCCACAACCTGAACCACATCATTAATCATGACCAGGAAAAGAAAGGGGCTCAAGATGCTCCCCTGGGGGACTCCCTGATGTACAAGGCATGGCTCCGATAGTGTATTTCCCACTTTAGCTCTTATGGTACGTGATGACAAGAGGCTTCTAATCCAGGCTAGGAGACGGCCCCCAATTCCGCACTTCGCCAATTTGTATAGAGCGCCTTGATGCCATACTGAATCATATGCTTGTTTGATGTCCACAAAGACCGTCTGTACACAACGTCGTCGTTGAAAAGCATCTTCTATTTCAGCCACTAGACGAAGCACTTGATGGATAGTTGAGTGTTTCTTTCTGAACCCTGCCTGTTTTGGAGACAGAATTCCCTTTGTTTCCAGATACCACACAAGCCTTCCCGCTACCATCCGTTCCGCCACTTTGAGAATATTGCTAAGTAGAGTAATGGGCCTATGAACCGCTGGATCCGTTGGGTCTCCCCCTGGTTTTAGAATTGGAACTGTAATCCCGGTTTTCCATTGCACCGGGAACTTTCCTGTAGTCCACGTCAAGTTAATAATAGCCAGCAGCCATTTACGCCCTTTCGGGCCAAGATTATGCAGGAAAGAGTTGTCAATTTCATCTGGACCAGGTGCTTTTCCTGGCGGAAGAGATTGCAGAACTACTCGCAGCTCCTCTTCCGTGAAAGGGTTGTTGAAAGCCTCCACTGCGACGGGCACGTTGTTTAGGGCTCTGTTGATGGTTGGTTGTAGAGCAGCTTCCCTAGTAGTAATGTCATTTGGAGGAGTGACTCGACGGCGACCGAAAAACCGTGCCATTATCGCCGCTTTCCTTTTTGGTAGTGATACCCTTTCCTGCGTTTGAGGATCAACCAGTGGAGAGTTGACGACAGGTTCCTTACGCTTTTGTAGACGTCTTAGTAGGCCCCAGAGTTTGGTTTGATGTCGACGAGATGATAAGGCCTGCGTGGTAGTCCTCCACTGTTGACGCCTGAAGTTGATGATTTGCCTCCTCACCACCGCATTGGCTCGGTTACGTGATGTCCTGGCCGCCGCTGAAGGGTGTGTGCGGAATTTCCTGTCTAAAGCTCGACGCACCATAAGGTCACGGTGTATGGAAGGTGGGAGGACCTTAGTGACAACAAAGCGCCTGCCTTTGGGCACCGCCTTTCGTACCGCCGCCAAAATTGACTTACTAAATTTATCAACTTCCTTTGTGGGGTTGTTGGATGTTAGGATTGCTGGGGCGGCTGCTTCCACCAACTCTCTGTACCGCGCCCAGTTTGCACGATATATCTTCCATACCTTTTTGTAGCGCACCTTCTGCAGAGACACTGGGGGTGCAAGCTTGGGCAGCAGGTAACATATAGCCCTATGGTCACTACCGAGGGATTCATCCAGCATACTGATTGTTGCATCCACTAGGAGGGGAGGGGATGCAAAACACAAATCCAGGCGGGAGGAGGAGCCCAGGTGTTGGAGTGATGAAAAGGAGTGCGGAATGATGAATTCGTTATG
The DNA here is from genome assembly GCA_030248195.1 of Trissonchulus latispiculum. Lineage (NCBI taxonomy): Eukaryota > Metazoa > Nematoda > Enoplea > Enoplida > Ironidae > Trissonchulus > Trissonchulus latispiculum. The sequence goes on along the minus strand of JASAND010031803.1, from coordinate 20,550 downwards.
GTTTGTCACAAATAATGACAACCCTTCTTGGAGGGCCATGTCACACAGCATGAGGCCGTTGGGGTCAGTTCTGTTGGCTCCCCAGGAAGGGTGATGGGAATTGAAATCGCCTGCAACTATGCAGGGTCCTCCCAGGTTCAATAACGCTGGATCTAAAGGGGTGTTGGGCCTGTGATGAACGTTACGGATTTTATAGGACCGGTTGGTGGGGGTCCATACATCAACGTCTACCCAGCTGGAGTCATTTATCACCCTCCCGCACTCAGCAGAAGGGTGAACTTTACGAACCGCGGTATGGACGCCCCCTCTGCCCCTAGCAACCGCTACAGAGTACACCTGAAAGGGGCCTAGATTGGGAGTGGGACTGGCAGGATCTAGGTGGGTTTCCTGGAGTAAGCATATATATATATATCCACGCTCTGTTGCTGAAGCAGCTCCCGTAGGAGAAGAGACTTGTCTTGGGTAAGGCCGCAGACATTCAGCTGGAGTATTTTCATGCTTTCTATAACTACACAAAAGCAACAAATAGCACATATAAAGCAAGCAGGGGCGGATCCAGGGGGGGGGGGGCGGACGCCCCCCCCCGTCGCGATTCGAAGGTAGGAAAAATTAAGGAGAGAAAGAGGAAAAAGGGCAAAAAAACAAAAAATTTCGCGCCTTCGGCGCGAATTTTCAACTTTTTACCGCATATTTATTGCATTTGTGAAGAAAAAGGTTGAAATGCATCCGATTTTTCGGCGAAAATAATAATTTTTGCCCCAAAATGCCAAGAATTTAAAAAATTTGTTCAGTTCTTCAGTATAAAAAAAATTAAAGATCCGAAGACCGATTTTATTGCAAAAACAAAAAATTTCTTCAACTTCTGGGGGCTCCGCCCCCCAGACCCCCCGCTGGAGAAATTTTACCGCCCCCCCCCGTCACGAAATCCTGGATCCGCCAGTGAAAGCAAGGGGCAAAGACAAGGACGAGACTGGCACATATAAAACAGGAAGCAAAGACAAGAACAAGAGTGCAGCACACAGTAAACGTAACCCTTGCTACCATTTTCCCGCAAGCATGACATCCAACATGCACCCACACCAATGCAACATCAACAAAAGCAGCACGTTGTGGACACATCACAGATGAGTTAATTGGAGAGATGTCAATGTGTTGCGTTCTTCTATGTGCCCGAAAACTTTTCTCAATCAATTCCTAGTTTAGCAATCGAACAGGAACCAAACTGATAGGCGTCTGTTAGCTACCAAACTTACTTGTCTACAAGTTTATGTTCCAACTTCCTGCCAGGCCAGATGATCTTGTATCATATCATCCACTCTACATTGATTTCCGCCAGCCTCCTCGTTCCTTGATTATCCTATTTGCTGTTACTACTAGAACTATAACTAGAACACATACACCCTGGCTTTTCCCTGCAGGGGTGGGGGAGTGGGTCCCCCCCAAAGATACGTTCATACCCATATTTTGGTTTTCCCCCCTTGATCCCCCCTGCAATTTCGCCTTCCCCCCCTGAACCCAAGACCGCCCGAAAAAAGGCTAATCCCCGAAAAAAGTTCGTAAAAATTTTCATGCAACCCCTCCGCCAGAAATCTCAACCCCCCCCAGAAAGTTTGCCTAGGAAAAAGCCAGACACTTGGGCTAAGAAGGAAATTTATTAAGGGATAAATGGTCCCTAGCTAGTTTTAAAACCCTTGTTATTTGTTCCATCCATAATTTATTAATATTTATGCTGCACTCTGCACTAAATTAATTTTGAAATAATGAAATTTAGGCTAGAGCTACTGGGGCGCCCCTTTGGGCTTCAGTACACAACCGGACCTACATCCTTAGCAGCCAGCGTCCTCTACGCGGACCCTGGCTGCTTACTAATAAGTTTTCTGCTTATAGCACAGTGAATCACAGGCGTCCTTTGCCCTGTGCCATTTGCGTTATCTGGGCTGGCTAACCACGTGGGCAGACCCCCAAAGCCAACCACCCTCTTCCTTTCTCAACCGGGCTCAGGACCGGCTACGGCGGAATAGGCTCTATGGTCAATGGCGGATACTATCCGCTGCCCCTTTCATGCCAGCACTGTAATATATGAACGAGATAGATTTAGATAAACATGAACAGCATAGACTGTACGTTTAGCCGTCACAAATTTTAATTAATGTGTCGTGCATGAAAGCAGCAATGGCATCGCCGAAGCCATCACTCCCGATAGCTGAGAGCCACCAGCCACGGGTTTTCTCGGTGAATAACGGTTATTGGAAATGCATTTTACGGCTAAGTGTTGGAAGGATGTGGGCGTTTTGGCACCATACTACTATTATTTCTTGGTAGACAGGATCCCCCCATGCTACCGTTTTTGATCATTTTGGCATCTGGCCAATTTTGGCTCTGTGCCAAGGTCCCAAAGTCGGACTTTCGCTATTTTTCGCAAATTTTGGTCACACTTTTCTAGAACTGGGTAGAAGTTGGAGAGGTCTAGTATCTTTTGTTGAAAATTACCAGTAGGGGTGCATAAAGTAACGAGGGGGATTTTTTTATTTTGCTCCCTAGCTTTCAGGAGATAGGCCCAAACTTTGCATTATTTCACCTGTTTTGGCGAAAAGTTTCTAAGTCCCAGTTTTACTAGAAATGGTCCAAAAGTTACTAAAAACGGCATTTTTCGGCCTCGGGGTGGTCCCCATATATGGTAAATCGGAGTCGCTGAAAATGATGAGCATACTGCCGATACCGCCCGAAGTGACCACTGGTCAGCATGGCTCCCGTGGTTCCTCGCCCAGGGTCAGAGTTGGGAAAACTCACTCTAAACAGCGCTTTTCGGCGTTTTGGTCGGGGGCATATATAGTAAATCGACTACGCTCGTTTCAGTGGGCATATCGCCGAAACCGACGGAAGTGACCACTGGTCACTGCAGCCTATGGAGCCTATTGACCACTGGTCAAACGGCCTAAAACTGCGTTTTTCTGCGTTTTGGTCGGGGGCATATATAGTAAATCGACTACGCTCGTTTCAATGAGCAGATCGCCGAAACCGACGGAAGTGGCCACTGGTCACTACAGCCTATGGAGCCTATTGACCACTGGTCAAACGGCCTAAAACTGCGTTTTTCTGCGTTTTGGTCGGGGGCATGTATAGTAAATCGACTACGCTCGCTTCAGTGGGCATATTGCCGAAATCGATGGAAGTGACCACCGGTCACTACGGTCTAGGTGGCCTACTGACCAGTGGTCAAACTCCCTAAAACAGCTTTTTTCGGCCCTTTGGCGGTTACCCATTTATAGTAAGTCGGCGGTGCTGGTGGTGGTAAACGATAGGCATACTATCGAAGTAGGTACATGTGTGCCCTGACCACGGGGACCTGTGAGTCGGGGTTCCAGTGGTGGTCCTAAATGGCTGAAATTATTGTTAACTGGATCACTGCTGTCATGGCTTACTGAGCCTGATTTGCAGGTTGTGTATAGTTTATATGCTTACACAAATGGCATAATGCCATGATGGATTAGACGCTTGGAGGAGAATCTTTAAAAGGACAGAAGGACAAGAAACAAAAATGCTCCTCTGGAGCATGAAAAAAGTAATATGGGTGATGGTGAGGTTGCAAAATCAAGAGAGGACTAGTCTTTAAAATGCTTAATATGGGGCTAGGTTCAATAATAGAAGAGGACTAGGTTGTGAGCGAATTAATATGGGCACAGCTTCGCCGAACAACCCATATTCGCGGGATTTCACGCTTCGTCTTAGCTTTTGTCGCATACAGAGCTATCAATTTCAGTCAGTAATAAGAAATTTAAGAAGTTGAATGCGTACTCATTGAATACAGTTGTTTGCATATATATATATATATATATATATACGTACTCTGTTAGACTAGCTAGGAATACGTATGTGCGTAAATTATCATCATTAGGTCGGGTTGAACTGCGGCAAGCAACGAGAAGAGATCTAAAAACATGAGGTTAAAGCTATTGGTACAACCAGGGAGGAAATAGAAGGTCAGAGTCCTAAGATTATTCTTGAAATATAAATTTTCCGCATAAATGAATAAAACGCACTGGTTAGTATAAAACGTTTCTCGAAGAAAAAGTTTGCTAAAATAAAAGTTCGATTAAAGCTCGAATACGTAGCAGTAGATTATTTATGCATTGCACTATAACTAAACGTACCGTGGGTGGGTATGCATACTGATATACATTTATAAACTGCGAATATGGGTTGTTCGGCGAAGCTGTGCCCATATCAATTCGCTCACAACCTAGTCCTCTTCTATTTTTGAACCTAGCCCAATATTAAACATTTTAAAGACTAGTCCTCTCTTGATTTTGCAACCTCACCATCACCCATATTACCTTTTCATGCTCCGGAGGAGCATTTTTGTTTCTTGTGGATATCATTTGAAAGCTATTGATGAGCTGAATAGCTTTTGTGATAGAACCAATATCTGAAAATCATCAAATTCCCGTAATTCACGAAAACCGGACTTAACTCTAGCTGGTACGTTTTTCTGAATTTCGCGAATTTGGTGCATTTTCAGGCATTGGTTTTATTACAAAAGTTGTTCAACTCACCAAGACCTTTCAAATGATACCCATATTGTGAGGTATTGGAGAAAATTTTTAAAATCCGGAAATTCCGGTTTTCGCGAGATCTGGGAATTGAGCGCATTTTCAAGAGATACCGTTACTACAGACTATTACAAAAGTCGTTCAGCTCGTTAAGAGCTTTCGAGTGATGCCCATCTTGTCAGTATTGGAAAAAAATTTAAAAATCCGGGAATTTTTAAAACCCGGAATTCCGGAAATTGGGTGCATTTTCGTGAAAGGCTTGTAAGAGCAAAAATATGCAGTTGGACCAGCTCTATTCGATTGTGGAAACAAAATTTCGATAGCGATAAAAATTCGGCAAAAATAAAAATTTTAGATTTTCTGTATTATGAAACCCGGAATTCCGGATTTTTCTAGATTTTCGAAATCTCGAGTTCCTGACAATTCTAAAATATATACATTGTTGGGGTTTACTGCAACGGCTAATCTGCTATAAACGGTCAAAGTTTGTACACACATGTTTGGTCATACTATAGTCTAACTTACTTACTCTCGTCTCTTAAAGAAATAAAGAAATAAGAAATTTACTTCATTTTCTTGACGTTACTCTCGTCTCTTGTGAGGTATTGGTTGGGATCTGGTCTAGATTTCTCAAAAACGGAACATTGCAATTCCGCTACATTTTTATCGCATTTAAGTCAAAACACATGCCGTTGAGGTTGAGTACGGTCTAACTGTTTACGCACCGTTATCAGTTTCTGTGCACATCACAACTTTAGTGACTGTCAACGTTGGCTGTTTTATTTTCAGCGCTACGAGCTTCAGTCCGACAATCCGTATGATGGCGTTTCGGATGCCTTTGAGCGTGGTCAGCAGTGTTTGGCCCAGGGTGATCTGGCCAAGGCTATTCTACTGTTTGAGGCTGCTGCCAAACAGAGTCCTGAGAACGCCACTGTATGTTAAATCAAATGTTCTGTTTACTGTAAGCTTTGGAAAGGCGTAGGCTAACTATAGGTTGCTGGTTTAGGGGCAGGTCACTAGGGTCTGATTTGCAGGGAGCAAGGCGTTTCCATGCCGAGCATAGGCTTACTCTATAATTATACTTAGTGGCATAGTATTGTGTTGTATGAATGTTTGATATTAAAAGATAAAGGCAAAGATTACCCCTGGACAAGGGGTGCCGGTCCTTATTCCCGCATACACAGTCGTCGACCCAGGAGTGTCACTTCAGATGATGGCTGCGTCCGTAGAAAGGGTGCCCTTGAAGACGTTCAATTATATACATATGAATTGCAATTCGTAATGTGTTCGTGCAGAATAAACGTTTTCTGCTAATATCCTAATTTCTTCATCTAAATACTTATTATTGATGTCGTAAACTGTTCAAAGTTTGATCACTTTTCTACTTTACTTGTTTTGTTCTTGCGATCTGTGTGTAGGTCTGGCAGTGGCTGGGCCGAGCGCAGGCTGAGAATGAGCAGGAACTGAAGGCCATTGCTGCGCTGAGGCGCTGTCTTGAGCTGGATCCACACAATCTGGAAGCCCTCCTCTCCCTGGCCGTTTCCTATACCAACGAATCGGCCTACGGAGATGGATGTCGGGCACTTCGTGATTGGCTCCAACGAAATCCGAGATATGCCTATCCAGATCCGGATCCGAAATCTCCAGATGACTCTGCTGCCCATTCCGGAAATCCGTTTACACATTCCTTTTTGGACCCGTAAGTCTACTCTGTAATATAGTTGCTGCACCGGTTGAGAATGTGTGGTCCATCAGCTTGTTGAAACGAAGATGGTTTTTGAGTTCTGTATAAATTTTTGGCTCTTGTAGTATTATGCTATATCAATCATAGCTATGGGAGCATTGACTAAATAAAGAATAGAATTTCAGCAGTGAAATATCTGAATGATGACATAAGTTATAGAAGAAAATGCTGCTTACAGCGCCAAGGATCTTTATTTCAAAATAGGAATGTAGTTATTGCACAATCGTCGTCTCCAATCCTTTCAGTTGAAAGATTCTCTGTGGTAGCGATTCAGTCTTTAACTACTTTAATAAATATTATAAATCCGTAAATACGTTTTTCGTTTTATTGCAGGCGACTTAAATTTTTCGTTTTGTTGCAGGCGACTTTTGAAGGAGGTTGAAGATCAGCTGTTGAGCGCCATGCGGTCTGGTGGCACCGCTGATCCTGAGTTACAGGTAGCATTATTGCTTTTGAGTGCAACTTGAGCTAATGAAATTCTGCTGGCGTTCTAGACTTGGGTAAACAAATGCTGGATGACCTGGTTATGCAAAATTTTAAGGGAAGCCTTTTGCGAAACGTTGTCCAATAGTTCTGAAGTTTTGTGATAGTGTCATAAATTTTACCTTAGCGAAATAATGCCTGAATTGCGTAATATATTAAATGTAAGCTGTGACTGTTATGTATTATTGTGTGCAAAATGTTTCAGAATGCGTTGGGAGTTCTTTATAACATGTCTGGTGATTATCAGAAGGCTGTGGACTGTTTTCAGGTGGCACTTCAACTCAATCCTCAGGTAATTTCTTTATGGCACACATCTCTCTTGTTTTGCTACCAGTCAGGTACTAGATAACGTAGTATCAAGAGTACATAATACCAAGAGTGCATAATATAAGAATTTGCCACTAGGCACACTCTATGTTATCACCGCAAAAACGATGCTCTGTTCGCTAACGGCTGCCGCAAATCAGACCCATCACTTCAAAGAAACTCGCACGCTATGCTTGTGTTCTAAAGCTCGAAGTTGGCACAAAATTTGCGCACGCACTGGTTGTGTTTCGTGCTTTAACACACAAGCAAAGAGCGAGTGAGTGTACCCCGTTTCGACCAGGCACTGATTTGCGGGGGTCACTAGGTTCTGATTTACTTACTTTGGGTTACTTTGGGTTCGGGACAATCGACCCATGGGAACCATAGGTCAACTCCAGCAGGATAGACTTCCCACTGTGATACCTCACTTTGAGGCTTTGCGTCCCGGTTAAGTAAAAAGTCCGTAGTGACTGAGTCCATTCATCGAAGGCTGCATCCGGGACCAGTTCGTCGATGCCGAGGTCGCACATGTGGCACATTACATTACACAATACAATTCGTACATTATAGCACATTACACTGCACAATGCAACAGATTACCGTACAATTACATACAGCAAAACAGTACACAACAATTTACTGAGCAAGGTTAAATACATATATACCGGAATAACTAAAAGAGCCCTACCAAGCTCTACAAAAACTTTTCGGGTACATACCCACTTATACCGAAACAGACTATTTGCTGCCTATCATAAAAGAAGGCTTTAGCAACTCACAAATGAAGACTACGGATCCTAACAAAAAACACGGATCAGCTCGAATACAGACACAGACAGAAGTCACATTTTTCTCATGAACTAAGCCCAGGCACCAAAGGATGGCAATACCTTTGAAAAGCAGGAGAATAGGTATGAATATCACACATAAACTCCGCTCTCCACAATAGTTGCATCACCCTTATCCGATAAGGTAGCCCTTTCGAGAATCCTTCCGGAGTTGGGATCAGCGCATAATTGTCGCAAAGTGCTACGCAGTCCCCGGTGTTTAGTATACTCTCCACCGGGGAAAGAGGTTCTGATTTGTGGGGGGATCAGCCGTTAGCGAACAGAGCATAGTTTTTGCTCTGGTAACAGAGAGCTTGCCTAGTGGCACACTCTTATATTATGTACTCTTGATAATACATAAAAGTATGACAAGCGTCATACTATATACATTATGTGCTCGCTACATGCTCTGCGCGCTATCGGGTGACCCCGCCCCGTAAATCAGACCCCTCACTCCGCCCCTCATGCACGGGGTCTAAATGGGGGATCGGGCTCGTGCTTCTATGTTTCGTACACAGAAGTGGAAATCATACAAGCTTAGACCCCGTACACAGATTGGGCCCCCGTCAAGCTTCACGTGTGAGCATACTAGCATAGACCCCGATCCCCGTTTGGACCATGCACTTGTATCGGGGCGGGGTCAAGGCGTGGTTGATTTATGGCGGGGGCAGGGTCAGCTGATAGCGTACAGAAGATGTAGCTAGCTCATAATACATAGCGTATGACGCTGGTCATACTCTTACGTACTCTTGGTAGTAGCAAAGTTTTAAGAGTGCGTTTGAATCGGGCTTATACACTCACTACTTATTGAAGAAGATGGTGACGAAGTTGCTGATCTCTAAACTGTTAGCTGGTAGTAGAAAGCATACTGTCCTATGTGTTGAGTATGGGTAATTTTTTATGCAATTAAAATTTTGTTATCAGGATTTTGGTATTATCAGCATACATTCTGATGTGTAACGCCTCGTAAGTGGACTTAAAGAATATTTTTGATGTGTGGATTTTGATACAATGTTTGTAGGATGCCCGTCTTTGGAATCGTCTGGGAGCCACTCTTGCCAATGGTAGTCGTTCTGCTGAAGCCGTGGCTGCCTATCATCGTGCCTTGGATCAGTATCCGGGTTTCGTCCGAGCTCGATACAATCTGGGCATTGCTTGTGTCAATCTAAAAGCCTATGAGTACGTTTGATGATCAGCATGGGCGCACCCAGGGGAGGGGTTTTGGGGGTTCCGGCCCCTTCCTTTTTGTCCGATCTACCACGGCATTTTTGAGAGTAAGCAAAAAGTCAGCTATTTTCAATTCATAAAACTAAAAAATACGAACCATTTCGCGTCAGCAGCGTTTTCTGCCTCATTTTTCTCGCCTGCGGCGCTTTTCTAGCTCAAAGTTTTTTTACCTTTTTGCGCCTGTGGCATCTTCTATTTTAATTTTTAAAAATTTTTGCGCCTGTGATGTTTTTATTTGAAATTTAAAATTTTTCCCTCCTGCAGAGCATTTGTGTCTGAATTCAATTTCAATTTAATTAGTATATAATCTATTTTTTTACATATTTTGATCAAGTATATACCAGATTACGCGTTCGTATTTCAAACACCTTTTAAAGATTTCCGTCACATATTTTTGATAATTTCAAAATATTTTGTCGGCCTTTAAATCATATCTTTACTAAAATTTTCTATCGTGGATTTTTTCATGTCGAAAATTCTTCAAATTTTTATTCAAAAATCTTTCAAAGATTTCCACAGTTCAATTTTCTAGTTTAAAAACACTTCTCAACTTTTAAAACCGTTTTAAAGGTTTTCATTACGAAATTTTGTCATAATTTTTTCGAAACATTTCTCGACTTTTTATTCAAATATTTATTCACTACAGGTTTCCATTACGGAATTTTTCATAATTTAAAAATTTTTGCAACTGCTTGGGGGCAAAATTTTTTCTGGCTCGATCCCTCTCTTTTCAAAATCCTGGGTGCACCCCTGATGATCAGATACGTTTTGAGAAAATTAAAAGGGCTCGTAGCACAGTTTCAGGTTATGCTTTTTCTGGTTACTTAATTTTTTGATATAGGCATTAATTTGCATTACCTTGATAGAGGTTTTGCCTTGTTTACATTAATTTCCCAATTCTTATTTTGAGGTAACAGCTGTCGTGTGTAGTGCTCGGACCGGTTCCGATTTTTGAAACCAGTTCCGGTTCCGTTTCCGGTTACAGAGCACCGGTTCCGGTTCTAGCTTCTGGTTCCGGTTCTAGCTTCTGGTTCCGGTTCCAATTGAGACTTTTCAAAAATACTTAGAAATTCAAAAATTTTTGGATTTTTTATATCAATTGGAAGTCCCAACGTTGTTACGTGCTTGTGATTTCTTAATTGTGCGTAGCTGTGTTGTAAACTTCATAAGTTTCTTTGTTGTGATAAACATTATACCTAAGCGACAAACACATCGACTCGAGAGTGAGACCCTGCAGTTGGCTGTGTACAGTTGACTAGCTGGTGCAGTCATTAAACATTATTTTGTGATTGCATTGACCGCAAATTTGACTTGTTCGTATGCCTCCTTTTTCACAGTTTAATGTTGGTAACTTCATTTTCTCTGATGTCAAGCTGATGTCAAAAGCCAATTCAATCCTAAATTAATTAATTTTTTGATATTTGATATTTTTGATATTAACTATTATGATGATATTATTATTTATATATTTTTGATATTTTTGATATTAACATTAACACGTGTATCTTCAGATTATCTCAACTATGGAGACTTTGCAAATGCAGACGTTACAGACCCGTCAATCTTTACACAATTTCTCAAAACTGCAGTACTGGCCAACACGTTACTATACGGGGGGCATATATCTGCGCCCAGGGACTTTTTCTGGGATTTCACTCAGCGGGTCAGGTCCAGAAAATTCGCCAAATGTACGATGACACAAAATTTCCCACATCGCATTGACTTTTCTAACGACTGAAAAACTTTAGCCAAAAATACGTCAAATAGTTTTTTGAAAAGTCGATGTTCAAAGCAATAAATTCTGCTGAAATTACTGTTCGGAATAGGCATGTGCAAATGTGTGGTGATAAAATGTGCAATGGAACAATGTATAATGGGTCAAGTAAAAAGTATAAATAAACCAATATTGTATTGAACTTCAATTTGAATTGACTGATGTCTTTAAAAATGGTAGCCCTCCTGACTTATACTACTTAACCGTTAGAAATAGCTCAAAAATTTTAAAAATGTTCGTTTTTGTGCCCTCATTTCAGCCAAAATAAGCTATTTTGCAACTCGACGGTCTACTGATAGAATAATGCGAAAATCTATATTTCTGTTATTAGCAATATCTTTCAACGCTTTTCTACGGTTCGATAGTCAGTTAACTTATTTTGTCGTTATAAACCCGGAATCTATGCTAAAATTTCTTCATAACGAAGAGTGAGTTTATAGTAACAGAAAAGGTTTCCGAGCTGTTGAGTTACCGAATGTCGAAACTGATGTCCCACTAAAATTTCTTCCAGTCTGCAAAAATAAAAAGGTAATTCCAAGTAATCAATGAGTAAAAATGTTTTAAAGTTGATGACTCCAATAGGAAAAGAATCATCAGCTTCAATTACTGACGCCGTAGGTGGGTATCTTGCCAACATAAGCATACAAGAAAAAGCTAAACTCATACTTGATGGAGAGTATTACCACAAAATGGGTTTCGGTGGACTCCCAGAAAGCAACTTTCAAAAGCTAGAGAAATGTTAAGAATTTTCAGACTCAAAACTTAGTCTCAAAAGCTAAAGAAATTTTATGAATTTTCAGGCTCAAAACTTAAATTCAGAAGCTAGAGAAATTTTAAAACTTGCAGGGTCAAATCTTAAATTCAAAAGCTAAAAAAATATTCTAAATTTGCATGCAGAAAACTTAATTTTTTGTAACATTTTTCAAAACAGCTTACTCACTTTACACTGGAATGGAACCGGAACCAAATGCTACCGGTTCGGTTCCGTTTCCAAAAATCCTTCCGGCTCCGGTTCCGGTTACAGTGGAACAGATCCGAGCACTAGTCGTATGCTGTAACAAATTTGCATTCATTTAATTTATACCCTTATATAGTATAATTTTAGAAAATTATAAATTGTTAGTATTTTTCCTGGAACCGGCAGAGACTGCAATGATGGTACAGACAAAGTTTCGTTATTGCTCACACTCAGCTAACTGTAGGTGTGTGTTTTTACTGCAGCATAAGTGTTTGGGCATTTTTTGTCTTTCAGGGAAGCTATTCGTCATTTCATTCATGCCCTGGTGATGCAGCACCGGGGCCTGGGCCCGTCGAATCAGGCGGGAAGTCCGGGTATGTCCGACAGCATCTGGTCCACGCTGCGGTTTGCTATTCGAACTCAGGCTGCGCCCCACATGGAGGAGGCCCTGAAAATGTGTGACAGCGGGGACGTGATGGGTCTGGCTCGAGCCGTCAATATCTCTGTGGAACCGATGACTGTCGAGGCCACTTCTGCTGGAGAACAGAAGCAGCCTGTCTGACCGATAAAAGATCAAGATTTGTCCAGGCGATGGCATTTTATCACATCTACACAATACTGGAATTATGTCTAAATTTGTCCTGTACTTTATTGCTCTGTTAGAGCAGGAACCGCTGTTTACAGAAAATGTTTTTGTTCTAAATGTAAATTTTATTTTTATACATTCTGTGTCCTATTTCTGCAAATCTCTGTGATTCTCTAAATTAAAGATTATTTAGTAGCAGTTTGTAGTTGGTTAGGTGGGTCCTTAAATCTTGAGACATACTAATTTAATTCTCGACTAAGTGAAAAGAAATTTAGTGGCACTATGACATAGTTTTATGAGCCATAATAATATATTTGGTCTTCTTCAATGGTGGGTTGAGTGATAGCCTGAGTATCAAATCCTGGTCTTCTTCATTCAGTAGTTGTGTTCAGTAAAATCCTTTGCTTACAGAAAGGGTAGTGGTATAGAAACGTATGATTTTGAGATGGTTATTAAGTTAGAGTTAGTCCTGAAAATAGGTTCATCTGTTTTGTAATTCACCTTTCACTCACGGTGCAAGATAAAATTGCTTGTCTTGATTTCGGTCTTCGGATTCGAAGTTTTGTTTGGTTTACCTTAGGTTTAATGCACGGATGGCTGTCTAACGGTGTAGGGAGGGAGGAATTGGCAGAAACATTTTAGATATTGTAGGACAAATATTTCACGAGGAAACCACAGAATTCTAGTTCAGGGGCCAGTCACTACGTTATCACTTGCTGACGTTTCGAGTTTGGATTTGATTTTTTTAGAATAAACTGATTCTTACGAAATGAAACTGGTGCTACTACAGCTATTACCTTTACTGCTTTCATTGTGTTATGGCACCACTGTCGGTAAGTATGCAGGAAATGTCAGAAGTACTGTTAGAGCCCCAGCTCCGATGCAAAATCCGCAGTTTTTCAGCAACATGTAAGTGTCCGGTCGGTGTCACGCTGAAATTTTTGCCCCCGGAAAAGGTTCACCGTAATCGAAGATCACAAAGAGTAGAAACTAAGCTGAGTTGAAGCTAAGCTACAATCAGTATTGTTTTATAATTTTTAATTATTATTATTTAAGTTTTATTATTCTACGAATCTCTCTCTCTCTCTCTCTCTCTCTCTCTCTGTCTTTATAAACTCGACAATCAAAACGCTCATGACAATGTCAATGTTGTACAAGTTAATGTCAGCCTACATCTGCAATTTCGGGTGTGATAGGCTGAACCAAGGCGGATTGGTGTAGACGTAGGTGTCAAGTGGTAACGTGAGTTTGGAACTTGGCAACGGGCTGCAGTGTCACCACAGGTTGCTTCCTAAGCTAAGGGAGCTCTGTTGTCGCATCGTGTCGGTTTCGTCTGCTGGGAAAGGTTCCGTGGTCACTGTCTAGTAGCAGCAGTAGATACCTGGAAAGTAGAAATGGTCCTGAATAAATTTGGTCGAACTGTATATACTATAATACTAAAGTATACTACTAAAAATAACTTCGCAATAGCTCGTAACAATAGAGATGAGTGGATTCAGGAGTTTAGGCTGCGGCATCACTTTTGATACCACACAGCCACACGGAGGAGACACAGTGGGAAGTGACACCAATGTTCTGCAAACATAATGTTTGATCACCGAACATGAGAACTAACCGGTAGCGAGAATCAAAGATTGGGCTGTGAGTATGACTTAGGTCTGCGGATGTCAAACGATGCCATGGTTTAAGCCAAATAAGAGTCACCGTTTTCGACCCAGCAGATATATACATTTTGAACAGTGTATACAAACGCAGAATGTATCAAGAAAAACGTTGTAATTATGAACATTTGAAGTGGACTGCACCAAATAAGTCTAAGAATATGTTAGTTGCGGAATAGCAGAAAATCAACCAAATTTTTGAACTGGAATCTGGTATTTAGTCTTTCGCTATTCCTCAGCTGTTCTTAAATTTTGGGGTGCGGCGCAGCCCATGGTAAGTGTCTATTAAATTCAAAGCCGTATAAATTCACCACTGTTGGGTTGCATAACGAATTCGTCGGGTTATGGCTCTGGATCTGGAAGCAAGAGTGGATTTAGGAAATGATGTTGCATGTTGATGCGAGTGATGAACACATATAAGCATAAAATTTATACTTAATTTACGTCATATAACCCCTTAATTCCTGACACTTATCCGCGCTCTAATTATCCATCTTCACCTTCCTCAGGTTTTCGGGTGCGGGGTCAGTAGCAATATTTGGAATCCTGCTCAGTTTTTCCAGGGATTAGACATTTATTAGACTATTATGAGTCGAGTCACGTCATGATATGCAGCTGCAGAGCTCTGCTGGCCGCCGGCTGGCCGGCCAGGCTGTCTGCGAAAGTTTCTGTCGAGCCGTCCTGTAGCCAGTTGAATGATGGTTGGCCAGGAAAACCACGATCGGTCATAAATCAATTTCCCCTATTGAATTTTAAACGAAATTTTGACAGTTCAACCAGTCAAGTCAAACCACCTTTGGTTAAGTACAACGGTGCTCTAGCGATTGAGCTACACTTTCTTCACATGCAGGTGAACCAATGAACTAAGTTTTGGTTTCAATTTGAATTCAAGCTGGATGGCACATACAGGAAATAAAAGGTTTACTGATTGTCTACACTAGGATGGTCTATTTTTGCGTTTTTTATACTGTTGGTTCAACTTCCGTGTTGTAATCGTTATGCAACGCTTAGAAATACAGATTAGCCCAGCGTTCTACCAGATTCACATTACTAATATGGTGTTATCGCTAACAAATGCCTGTTGGACCCAAGTACAGAATCCCCCCCTAAAGTTACAGTTTGTGTGCAGTCCTGATCGTCTCGTGCCATCATAGTTAGGTTTTGTTATTGATGTTTTAAGTTTCACTTTTTCAGCTTGGGTGAGCTGGGTGAGTTGGGTGAGCAAAAAGTGTAGCTTCTTATGATCTGATCCTCTAGTTGGCATGCTGTGGGCCTTGTGCAAAAAGTTTCACTTTTTCAGCTTGGGTGAGTTGGGTGAGCAAAAAGTGAAACTTCTTGTGATCTGATCCTTTTGCAGGCAAGCTGTCGCTTTTCTCAAAATTTTCAGGATTAAACAGCACATTTTTAATTAGAGGAAAATAGTAAACCAGGGAGCCGTCCCCCCCCCTCCCGGATACCAAGTACATGATGGTATCTTGATGCGTTAATATTTTCTTACCTAGACAAGTTTCCTGAGGTCTAGTGTGCAAAAATAGGGCCATTCCTTCATTTGGGCATAGAGTGTACCTCCTCTTCTCGGGAGCAATGATGCTGATGCTTGTGCCAACATTGAACGCGTCGCTGACACTGGACGCGTCTGGGCTAGTCGATTTGTAAACAGATATGTAGTGTGCGATCAAATCTTTACGCTTAGCACATACTATAGCATGTGATCAAATCTCTATACGCTCTAGTCATGCTTTGCTTTTGTCAACTCACCCAACTCACTCAACTCACCCATGCTAAGAAAACATAATTTTGAAAACTGGCACAAAAAAGTTACACTTTGTGCAGCTGGGTGAGGGGGAATGTATACTTGGGCCGCATGTGCCAATTGATTGTACTTGCGATTTGCTTTTTGTTAAGCCCGGTTCACACTGCACAAGGTTTAAGGTTTAATGTTTAAGGTTTAAGGTTTAATTTTTAGGGTTTAAGGTTTAAGGTTTAAGCAGTTGAGCGGGAAGGTTTAACGAATGTCTGAATATCACGTGATTTTTATATCACCCAGTGTGCACTCAAATCTCAATGGATTTTAAAATTTTTTAGTTTTTTATAAGTAAGAGATTCTAGTATGCATATGATGGAAAATATTAACTAAACCCCTCATATATAATTCATTGGAAGCTGAAACCTAAATACAGAGTTAAACTATTTTTAACTCGGCTTGCTTAAACCTTAAACCTAAAACCTTAAACCTTAAACCTTCCAGTGTGAACACTTCAGCACAAATAAACAAGTTTAACCTTAAACCTTAAACCTTAAACCATAAACTTTAAACATTAAACCTTGTGCAGTGTGAACCGGGCTTTAATCACAATTACATAATTAAAAGGGTCTTTCCCATTATCCCCCCCATAGCTTAGTAGAAGTACTGAAGATGCACACTTTGACGGATTGAGTTGAAATTTGGTAGGGGTAGGTTTTCGGACCTGCTGATTTCAAAAATGCAAAAACTTTAAAATTTTAAAAAATTTTTAAAAATTTAAAAATTTTAGTTTGGTAAGGGGGACCAAGAGGAACCGAAACATTTTTTGTCTTCGATTTTGCTGAAAAAATGCATATAGGGGTTTTCGGGGTCTTTCGGGGTTTTTCGGAAAAACGAAAAACGACCCCGAAAACCTATATGTACATCTTTTCAGCAAAATCGAAGACAAAAATTATTTCGGTTCCTCTTGGTCCCCCCTTACCAAGCTAAAATTTTTAAATTTTTAAAAATTTTTTAAAATTTTAAAGTTTTTGCATTTTTGAAATCAGCAGGTCCGAAAACCTACCCCTACCAAATTTCAACTCAATCCGTCAAAGTGTGCATCGTCAGTACTTCTACGAAGCTATGGGGGGTATAATGGGAAAGACCCTTAAAATCCTAAGTTACTTATTTTTCAGGAAGGCTGCTTTGTCCTAAATTTCCTGAGCCAGCAAATAATAACGTGACAACGATTAAATATAGAGATTCGGCCAAAGCTGTTATTGCCCGGTTTTCCTGCACAAGTCCTTGGGCTCTGAATGGTTGGAACATGCTAACATGCTGGGGACTAGTTTGGGATAGAAGTCCACCGACGTGCTATAAAAGTAAGGCTACATTCTTGAATCAATTTCTTGTGCCTTAGGTAATTTACTTTGCAGTTAATCATCAGTTATCATCAGCAGTTTCAACGTCAGTGATTTGAAAATTGTTTATCAAAATTAGGCAGTAGGTATATGTGATGTTTCAGAGCTACTTTAACGCTCAACTTTTTACGCAACTTTAACCTAATGACAGAACGCAATCATTACACGGTGACAAGTATTTTGACAGCTAATGACAATTGGTGACATGACGGCCTTTGTGGATCGGATCGGTAGGTAAAAAGTTTGTCGCGATCCATCAAACAAAACCAGGTCTTGGATCGCTCGATCCGATCCGGCGATCCGAACTGGCTTCTTGGGTTTGGGTTTTGTATTGTAAAACAACACCTTACTCGATAATTTCACTGAAATTGCTTTGTTTCATCATTACGAAACACAAATGCATAATTGTGAGAAATTATCAAAATTAAGAAAACGTATAAAAATTTGATTCGCGAGTTGGACAATAATGGCTACGGAACGGAATATGAAGCCTTTTAAAGCGTATGTACAATTAAAACGCGAAGTTTTCTGAGAACGAAAAAAGAAAAATTCTGAGGTTGAAAATTATTTTCAACTTGGTGCAAAAAGTTTGAAGAATTAGAAGTTCCAGTTTATAAAACTGAAACTGTTTTTTAAATTGCTGACAGGAACTCAAGTAAGTTGGCGTAATTTTTAGCTATAGTTTTTAGCTGTAATTTTTAGTTTTAGCTTTTTAGCTTGAACAGCAGCTAAAATGGACTACTTAAACCAAGTGTTAAAATTTACAATCACGTCATTTTATATACGCTTTAATTTTGACTCTTTCGAATTTTGAAAACTAAGCCAAGATTAGCATCTTCACACAATTAAGCTTCATACCGAAATGTAAACATCATGCAACATCAGAAGAGTTAACCTTTAATTCATTCATTCATTTATTTCCATGAATTTCCATTTCCATTTCCATTTCCATTTAATGTTTAGCAGAATAGCATAATACGCAACAGAGCTTGCTTTTGCACTTCAATGTCAGATGCATTGCACACAGTACAGTGTAAAACTTTTATATAAGTATTAAAATTAAATGCTAAGCTACACAGCTTTCAATAAGAAATGCAATGCTTCCAACAGCAAGCTTTGCTGTGGTGAAATAGTGTACTGAACAGTTTGCGCACGAAACGGAGCATTAATTGAAAGTAATTGAAAATAATTAGTCACCCTTGTGCGTCAAGATATGATTGAAATTTATGTGGTAGTTGGAATTTAGTTGGATCGCCGATCCGACAGACTAAAGCGATCCGATTCGGACCGAGCCATTAGGCCTACCAATCCGATCCGGCCTCCGAGGAGGCCATCACTGAGGCCTTGAGCACTATCGCTACTGCCTTTACTACAGAAATAACCGGTCGCTCCAGAAAACAAATTGCCAGCAGGGAGCAGCTTTTGTAGACTGAAAATTTAAAAAATTTCAAAAAATCTCAGTCTTCAAAAACTATGACGCCCTTATTTATAAGGGAAGCAGGTATAGGCATAGGCTGAATCTAAAATGGCTCTTTTCAACGTGAGTGGGCGAGCACGGACCTCTTGGGCTCAGAATGCCCTGCGCTGAGTGCTCTCTCGGTTGGATTGAAAGTTCATTTGAGTAGAAATTTGAGTAGAAAGCGCAGGGCGCGTCTTAAAAGAAACCTGGGGAGATGTAAGGGAAGCAGACATATGTAATGGAATAACTTAGATCATATGCTTAAAAGTGGTTAAAAAGCTAGTTTCTAATTGATCATCGTTCCAAAAGAGGTTCCTATATAAAACGGAGTCTGAAAGATCTTGCCTATGCTAAGTTTTAGTTCTAATATTGTGTCCAAGCCATAATTAATTGTCTTTGTATAATTGTTGAAATCAGAGTTGCCAGTCCCAAATTTTTCATTTTTCATCCCATACGAGAAGAAAAGCCTTAAGTTACTCAAACATTAACACAAGAGAAGGGCACTTACAAGCTTAGTTTGGATTAATCAGTCTAAATAATGAACTACTACACACGAAGTAATAGAAATCATAACAATAAGGTCAATTCCAAAATTCCCCTTTCTGAAAGGACAGGTGTCCTTTCCCTTAGTGGCCCGGGTGCGGTCACTTTCCCCTTCCATTGCTAGAAGTTAATAAGAACGGAAGAATCGTAAAACTCTAGAAATCCTAGTGTTGGTGTAAAAACGAAACTCATAATTATTATGACAAGGAATCCAACATTTCTAGCTGAAAAGAATACACTAATCCTTGTCAGCAGTGTTTCAAAAGCCTTTTCAATGTTTAATAACATATATTAGAAGATGGTTTAACGAAATAATCACATAATTATGTAGTACGTAAGAAATTAAAAGTAATAAGTACTTAAGTACATTAATTTGCTATAATTTGTGTTTTATGATGTTCTAAGGCCTTAATTTGCTATTAGTCATGTTAATTAGTGTTAGTTAGACTTAATCTATGTTAATTAGCTAAGTATTACGTAAGAAATGAATTTTTGGTCTGTGACGCAACTTAGGCTCATATGAAAGAGAAATTTCTCCCATTTCCAAAAATGCAATTCCCACGTTTTAACTCCCAAAATTGAGTGAGTTATAAGTAAAAATGTTTTAGTAAGATTAGTTTTTATTTCCTAATCTTACTTTGCTTAAAAGGAAAGTCCAAAAAGGGGACTTCTAAAAAACCTTTGTACTAACTTCTTTCCCTCTTTCCTTTCCCTTTCTTTGTCTGGGAGGTTGTCTACCTCCCAGACTATAAGGCAGCCAGGTGCGCTGCTGTTCCCCCTTTCTTTCTCCTTCTCCTACGTACTTGAGGATTGTCCTCAGGTGAACTTTTGTTGGGCCTAGTCCAACAAGAAGAGGACAACAAAAGTTCGCCTCAAAAGAAGAAAAGAGGACAGAAATTTTAACACACACGTAGAGTTCGCAGGGGGCTTAATTAATTTCCCCCAATTAAAATTATTACAAAAATTAACTACGCGAGTCCAGTCAAGTACATAGAGTGTCAAGATTCCCCTTTTAAGTCTCTGAAATTTACGTAGATTGCGTAAAGGTTACAAACAAGGGTCAAAATTCGTGCTATTTCCCCGTTGGTTACGTTTACATGTTAACCAAAATTTCGCAAAGTTTTGCAGAATTTCAGCACCCAGAATTAATCAAAAAAGGGGTCAGTTGGGGGCAATATGTCCCCATTATCGTTAATCTTCCCTCCCTCGGGCTGGCCGGTCCGGCAAGCCGCTGGACTGGCCTATGGTAGAGATAGCAAGCTTCTAGAAAGTTCTAGAACTTTCT
>JASAND010031802.1:0-26214 GCA_030248195.1 Trissonchulus latispiculum | reverse complement strand
TGGATACTTGCCAGCCAAGTCCTTTAATTTCATCCACAACTGCCTATCAGCGACATGTTCCTTGTGGCTATGGTCTTGTCCCTATTAAACAGTGCTGTGGAGAAGTAACACGGAGCATTGGCCAGGCATCAGTCTATCGAGGAAGCGAGTGTGTGTCCAAATTCCTTGATGAGATTATTTCCATTGCAGAAGATCACAACAGTGTGTTAACAGATCCTGCACCTCTATCGCTAACTGAAGTGGAGGAAAGTAGCTTTCACCATACCAAGGATTGTCATCTCTGCGGAAAAGTCCTTGAATGGGATAGGGTCAGAGATCATTGTCATCTTTGCGGGGCTTTTCGAGGTGCTGCTCATAACAAGTGTAATCAGCAACACCGGCTGAACAGAGATGTTACTGTTGTATTTCACAATCTGCGGCGTTATGATGCTCACATAATTATGCAGGAAATTGGAAAGATATCTAAGTCAAGAAAGCTAAAAATGAATGCTGTAGCAAAAGGGATGGAGGACTATCTCAGCTTTTCCTTGAAACAGATGCCCTCTAAAGAAGCAGATGACAGTGACGACGAGTCAGAGGAAGAGAAACTAATTGGAGGATATGGACGGGAGTCTGTTCCTTGGAGGATTCGGTTTATTGACAGTTGTCAGTTCCTTATGGCATCCTTGGATACACTGGTCGGTAATCTCCAGACAAGTCAGTTGCAGGTGCTTTCTGCAAGCTTCCCAAATCCTTCCCAGATGTCCATGTTGACTCGAAAGGGCGTCTATCCATATGACTATATGGACTGTTGGAGCAGATTCAATGAAACTAAACTTCCACCAAAGGATGCCTTTTACTGTCGATTAATGGAGCAGGATGTTTCTAACTCTGACTATGAACATGCTACTACGGTATGGCAATGTTTTAATGTCCAGACTCTTGGAGCATACCATGACCTTTATTTGTTAACTGATGTTTTGTTATTGGCTGATGTCTTTGAGAATTTTAGAGCTTTTTGTCTTCAGCATTATGGTTTGGATCCTGTCCATTACATTACTTTGCCTAGTTTTGGATGGGATGCTTGCCTTAAACTGACAGACATTAAGCTTGAACTTCTTAAGGACAGCGACCAATACATGTATTTTGAGCAGGGAATTCGTGGAGGTGTATCGATGATTTGTCATCGCTATGCCAAAGCGAATAATCCCTATCTAGATGATTTTAATTGTGATTTGCCTATTTCCTACATTATGTATTTAGATGCTAATAATTTGTATGGTTGGGCTATGAGTCAAAAACAACCATGTGCAAATTTCCATTGGCTTTCACAATCTGAAATTGACAAAATTGATTGGTCCACAATAGATGTGGATGGTGAGGAGGGATATGTTTTGGAAGTTGATTTGGGGTATTCAAAAGACCTTCACCCACTGCACAATGGTTATCCACTTGCTCCTGAGAAATTGATGATCTCTGATGATATGTTGTCACCATACTGTAAACAATTGAAAGCGGATCTCAGTGTTACTGGTGCAAAGGTGCACAAACTTGTACCCAATCTTTTACATAAGCAAAAATACATAATACATTTTCGTAACTTAAAACTTTATTTATCTTTGGGTTTAAAACTGAAGCATGTGCACCGTGTCCTGGCATTTCGTCAGTCAGCCTGGATGCAAAAGTATATCAACTTTAATACTGAGATGCGCAAAGTAGCTAAGTCTGATTTTGAAAAGAATTTGTTTAAATTGCTGAATAATTCTGTGTTTGGAAAAACAATGGAAAATGTCCGTCAATATATTAATGTGGAACTTGTATCTGATCAGGCTCGATTCGCCAAATTGGTGTCGAATCCTCGTTTTGAGCGGGCTACTGCTTTTAATGAGGACTTGGTAGCAGTTTGTATGAGTCGAGCGACAGTCGAGCTCAACAAACCCATATATGTTGGGTTTACTGTGCTTGATTTGTCAAAGCTGCTCATGTACGATTTCCATTATAATTATATTGTCCCTAAATATAATGATAAATGTAAATTATTGTTCACTGATACTGATAGTTTATGTTATTTTATTGAGTCTAATGATGTATATAAGGATATGTATACTGATTCCCATTTGTTTGACTTTAGTGACTACCCTTCCGATCATTTTTTGTTTTCCACAACCAATAAAAAGGTAATGGGGAAAATGAAAGATGAGACGAACGGTAGTCCTATTTCTGAGTTTTGTGGGTTGCGAGCTAAAATGTACAGTATTTTGTGCGGTGGGGAGGCTAAAAAGAGGGCTAAAGGGGTTAAAAAGTATGTGGTAAAACGTTATCTGAAACATTCTGATTATGTTGAAACGTTGTTTGATAAATCCCTTCGTCGAAATGTAATGAATATGATCAGAAGTGACAAGCATCAAATATTCACTTTAACTTCTAACAAAATTAGCTTGTCAGCTTTTGATGATAAGCGTTACATTTTGGATGATGGGATTAGTAGTTTATCTTATGGTCATTGTGATATTGTTTAGTTTGTTGTCAATAAAGAAACATGAACGAGTTCTGCCTTTTTACTGAATAGGATAGGCACAACATATATTAAACATAGTACCATCAATATAAATATTATTCATTGTCCTGTTCTTCATTCAAGAATGAGTGTAGTAGTTGATGAGCTTGGGGAACTGAGCAGTATTTAGCTCCATCTCTCAGGTCTGGACTGCAACCATTGCTTCCTTCATCTGGCATTAGCTCAGTAATGAAGAAATAAAATTAATAATAATAAATATTATGAAAACTTCCTCAGTGGACTTATAGGTAGGAAAGTAGGTTAACGAAACTGGTTTAAACCGGTTATATGGTAGCAGTGTGTTGATGTTGGAAAGAAGTATAAGATGCCACAAATTTTTTAATCAGCTCAATTTTGGTGTGATAATGTAGTATATTAATGGGTGAGGAAAAGCCACAAGCTCCACAGGCTCCACTGCGCCAGAACCGCCATTTTTATACTACTTACTATATCTAAACCCATAAATTTGAGGAGGGAAACAGGCAGAAATCCGAACCCCAGGAATCCTGATCCTGGGACAAGGATTACTGACAGTTCCGTATCAAAAGAAAACCATGTGAATGTTCAAATGATAAAATTTCCAATAATAAGTCTAATTTTGAATCCAACGCAAAAAACTTATAAATGAAACGTTTACGACCTGATTCAGTGGAAATCCGCTGGAACAGGCGGTGACTTCCCAGGATAAGGCCGGATTCCCAAAGACCTCTTCGGCCGACAGAAGCTTCAGGACCATCCAACCATGGTTTGAAAGCCATCGGCTGAACCAGCAGATTCCATCCTGGAACACTTCTAGAATCAACTGAAAATAAAACAAAGGCAAAGTGCAAAATGCACACGAAATTTTAAAGGTGCAGAAAATTCTAATCATTTTTGGAACAATAAATGGGAGGAGGAACTACTCCCTCTTTTAAAAAGGAAAATCTTTAAAAAATTTTGATCAGCAGCCTTAGGCTGACTTGACCATGAGTCAATTGGTCAAGCCAGGCACAAAAGATTAGAGATTGGTAGATCCCCTTTAAAAGTTCAAAACTTCAAAATCTACTCATATGTGCACGGTCGCCAGTTTTATGGAAATTTGGTAAAAGAAGAAGGAGAGATTGCAAGTTCGTAATGAATATGTGATTTTGAAGCTAAGAATTAAGAAAATAAGAAAGGAAATAAGAAAAGTCTAACAAAACTGAGTTTATTTCACAGAAAACATAATTTATGTAAAAACAGAAAATAAGACTGTGTACAATAATATATCCCATCCCCCCTTACCAACCTCTAACCTTGATGTCCTGATCATCGGCTTCTTCAATTTGATCCAATCTGGGTTCAATCGAAAGTGACCGAAAATGACGAGAACTTCCCTCCCTTAATTATTGTCATAACTAATTAACATATTACGAAAATGCCAAATTTCTAATTTGCATATTTGTTCCGAATTCGTATAGTTTTCAAACAGGAAATTTCCACACTTCTGTATAATCAAAAATTCGACCTCCATCTTACCGCATGCTTCCAAAAAACCAATAGTAGGTGAAGGTGAAATGTAACAAAGACGGCGCCACAAAACCGACTGCCTTTTATTAATCTCCCAGCACCACCACCAACAGCGCACCAAAAATTTGAGAAAAGATAAGAAGAAGATTAGCTAAGTTAACCGAGATTCACACACAAGAGTACAATTTATGTTGAATGTTTGTCAAAATAGTGCTCAGTTTTAAATTGTTTAGACAACAAACGACTCGTAGAAATGAGAAATATTCCACATTGGCTAATAGTTGCTTAGTCTAATGAAAGTTGATTGGGGATAGCAGGCATAGTGCGGTATAGAATTGGTTGTTCTACGAAAGTCCATTTGTCAGGCAACTATGCTTGCTTGTTTGTTTGTTTGTTTGTTTGTTTGTTTGTTTTGCTTTGAATCAATATTTTATCACGTTGTGCTAGTTCCTTGCCGCATGTGCCATGTCACAGTTTGATTAAACTTTGCCTGCAGTATTTGAATGTTCAATGTAGGTGTCACGTTCTTGATGCTGCAACTTTGTGAATTAGTCAGTAAATTGTGCTGCGTAAGTGCTGTTCTGATTGTTCTCATTTTTAGCGTCAATTAAGTTCAATAACAATGGTAGTGAGTAACCTGTAATCTTGTTGAGTCTTAAGATAGAAATCATTCCCACATAACTAAAGCATCTCATATACTCTTTTATTCACTCAACTATTATGACTCACACCTACATTATCAATCAAAAAACTGTAAATCACTTTCCCATTACTCAGATCGATGTGCTAAATTGCTACTCAGTTAAGTCTTTTTGCCCAGTAACCGGCAGCCATTCAAAGTAGATAAAATCGTCAGGACTAGATAATAACTAGATGATCGTCACCACACCATCCTAGAGAGAATTTTTGCACGAGGTATCCAGAAGCCATTATCAGTACACAAATTAACTCTGAGTGTTAGTCTTTTTGATAATCTTAGTCAACTACAACGACTTCGCTGGTCCGGTTGCCTCTACTTCATTATTTATTTGAATTAAAAATTGAGCAAAAACAGAGCAGCCCTGCAATATTTGTGAGAACAACTGCCGTTGGTAACCAATTACCTGCCGTTGTCTTCGCTTATTGCAAAAATGTGGGACACAATACTGTTTACGGTATTTAGAATTAACGCAAATCCTAAATGCAAATTAACGGAAATTCTACATGCCTAAGCCTAGCAGTTTAGGAACGTCGTCCAAATAATAAACGGGGTCCCGTTAGAAACCCTGCGGAAAAAATTGCAAAAAATCTCGTTGAATCCTTACTTTAACCCCGCTGTCTGACGGAGGTTTCTTGTTTTTGTTGTTTACAAAAAACTGTACATTGCAACAACTTTTGACATAAAAGTTCTTTGATATTAATGGTTTACGCATGTATGCTGGTCAACCTGCGTGTTCTGAAAAACTTGGCCTAAGCAAAAACCATTGTGCTAACTGACGGGGAAAATGTTAAGTAACATAAAAACTAACCCGTCAGAAACCCCGCATAGAGCGGGGTATTTTCAACGGGTTCCTGTTGAAAATCCCGTTGTAGTTTGGACGACTAAATTTTCTAGGTATTTTTATTTCGGAGGAAGCTAACACCATCAGGATTTTCATCATCAGAGATAACACTCAGAAACCGGCTTTATGCCTACAACTCAAAACTAAAATTGCTACCGGAGTATCGTCTTAAGGATTAAAGATGGGCGAAACGTTGCGACTCAAAATTTAACTCTCTACAGCTCCCGTGGCAAGAAAAAGCCGATCATCTACCCTTAGATATGAATTTCCGGGTACAGCAGAGACCCGCCCGGACCTGATGATTTTATATTTTTATTGATTTTTCAGGACAATTGATTCAGATTTTTAGACATCATAAATTTCCGATAATCTGTCACCACAGACAGTTAGAAATCAAAGCTTGCAATATGCTAACATAGTTAGCATGTTGCTGTCTGGCTGACTGGCAAGTGCATTCTATTGCAGTCGGCGCTTCGATTCCCGCCCAGGACACTTTTCTTCACATCTTTCAATCCTGATTTCAACCCTTTCACATGTTACTGTACATATTTCTGTAGTCTGCAGACAAAGTAGTTAGTTCTACCGCGACTGCAGTGGTCAAAAGTCCATTCCGGAAACGGATAGCCGAAAGCCAGATAATCAATCAGATAAGTCCGAATCAATAAATCGATCAGGGCGATATTGGATTTGATTTGCTCCAAGACCCGGTTCTTTTCGTCTATATCGCTACGGTGAAGGGTGAATTCTTCTAGAAAGGGGGCTGAGCCCTCAGGACCCCAGGAACTCATTACAATGTCATGTGACCAGCCCCTATCAACGAGGGCAGACCTTAGGGTGCCCTTGAATCCTGGCTCATTTGCATACTTAAATAGGGCTGTAAAGCGGGGCAGTCGATGCTCGAAATCGCAGAACCAAAACTGTGGATAAAAGTGATCCCAGTATTTGGAGTAGTAGTTGATGCCATTTCTACTGACATTTTTCAGCGAGCTATGATGTCTTTCGATAAAACAACTGAAACAGAAATCAGCTTCATTAGGTGGATTCAAGAGTACATAATAGATAAGAGTGTGACAACTGGCAGGCTCTCTGTTATCAGCTGCAGGTTCATGCTCTGCTAACGGCTGACCTAATCCTAGCAAACGCGTACTTTGTAAACCAAACATTTTATGTATCCTGTAGGCTAAGGCTTGAAACGAACAGTTGAAGAGTTGAAGTGAAAAGCTTGTTGTGATATAAATTTTCAACATTCATCGAGTGAGTCCAACCAATTGCTCTTGCATATTTTGTAGGCATGGGCACGGGTAGTCGGGTACCCGAAACTTTTCGGGTACCCGGGTCCTGCTTCGGGTACCCGATATCCGGTTAAAACCGGAAAAAAACCGGATAAAACTGGATCACAAAGTGAAAATTTTTTCTCAGAAATTTTTACAACCAAAATTTTTTTCAGGTTTTTTATAATTAGAGATACTGCAACTGAAAAACGAAATAACATGAGGAAGAGGAATTAGTCCTGGCACGTTTCAAACATTTCATAATTTTCTATTTTTAGTTTTTTGTTTAAAATATTAAATTTACTTCACTTCCTTTCGTTAAATTTCTGTTGGAGCAGTATTATGTGGCACTCGTGGCAGTCGATGAACTAATTCACATTCACATAAACTTAAAACTCACAGGATACAAACAAAAATACTAGCATAAAATTAGTGGCCTTTGTCAGTTCTGCGTGGATCTCTAAACTAACCGTAAGCGGCAGTACCAATTACCATTAGATGGTGTCAACAGTGACAGATGTCGTCTTTTAAGTTAGTGTTTTCCTTCCACATGGTCAAATCCAACGTTGAAAAACCTTCACCACCTTCACTAATGCCCATCGCTCATCAGGTTTTATTTTTGTCAACTTCAAATGTTTCCAAACTGAATTCAATAACGCTTCCAGATAGTTTATATATATATATGTCGTAGTAATTTCTGTATTCAGTAAATACTGTATTTACTGGCCGATTTCAGTAAATACGGTATTTACTAGTAAGAATGGTATTTTCTTTAAACTCCCTATCTTTACACGTAAATACCATTTTTACTGAAACTCGTCCAGTAAATACTGTATTTTCTAGTAAATTCTGTATTTTGTCTTAAACGCCTTTGTCTTTGTGTGTGGCTAGAGGTTCAAATGGCATGCCGACGTCATATTTTAAAGCCAACAGATTGGTCATGCATTATCACAATATGTGCAAAGGGGGTACATGAAGATAAACTCCAGACGATAAAAATATTAGTTTACAAAAACTCCAGACGTTAAAAATATTAGTTTGCAAAATTAAGAAATTGTTTTACTTTTAACACAGTTTCTAAAATCATAACAGATACATGTATTATACACTATAAGTTTACTTAAAGTTTTAAAGTGCTATTCGTGTATTTTTATATGACGAAAACTAAGCAAAATTAAAACCATTAAGCAACGTATTAATTTTTAATTAATCGTAATTCATTATCATTATTTAATACACACATATCTGTTTTGATTTTGAAAAATGTGTTAAAATTAAAACAATTTCTTAGTTTTGTAAACTAATATTTTTATCGTCTGGAGTTTATCTTCATGTACCCCCTTTGCACATATTGTGATAATGCATGACCAATCTGTTGGCTTTAAAATATGACGTCGGCATGCCATTTGAACCTCTAGCCACACACAAAGACAAAGGCGTTTAAGACAAAATACAGAATTTACTAGAAAATACAGTATTTACTGGACGAGTTTCAGTAAAAATGGTATTTACGTGTAAAGATAGGGAGTTTAAAGAAAATACCATTCTTACTAGTAAATACAGTATTTACTGAAATCGGCCAGTAAATACAGTATTTACTGAATAGAGAAATTACTACGACATATACATTCTGTTGATCAAATGTCGAGCATACGCGATTTTAGATGATTCTTTGGTATGA
Organism: Trissonchulus latispiculum; assembly: GCA_030248195.1. Taxonomy (NCBI): domain Eukaryota; kingdom Metazoa; phylum Nematoda; class Enoplea; order Enoplida; family Ironidae; genus Trissonchulus; species Trissonchulus latispiculum. Next base: position 17,697 of record JASAND010031802.1, on the reverse strand, counting down.
GTGCGCATAACAAAGCAGATAACTTTGAGGAAATTTATCCATGTTCCAAACATGTTTAGAAAGACTTTCTTCGGATACAGTGGGACCGGAACAAATTTGAATGAAATTATTTCAATTATATAATATGGGTATATTTATTACGTCTAGTAAAAGTTTAATAAAAATTCTAACGGACTTGTTCCCGTCATCAGTTTTACGATTAAAGTTGCTCTAAAAAGCTAAATTGGAAAGGAGTCATTGTTTTCAGGTAAACTAAAATAATAAAACTGTCTAAATGCAAAATATAATTAGTTTTAACAAAGAAGTCGATTGATTTCTTAAAATAAAGTTCCAAATCTAGGTTTCTGGCACTTGAGTGAATTTAAAATTAAAATTTAGAATTTGTTGTGTAAATTTTGTGTAAATTATGTAAATTGTTGTGTACATTTGTTGTTTTAAATTTGTAAAGCGTGTGTCCGACCACAAAAAAATTTAGTTTTTAATCCAAAACTTTTTGATTTGATGTTGTTTCACTCAGAAATTAAAGTTTACTCCAGAACTACGTAAAACGTATATAGTACTTAGTGCAGATTTGTTTATTTGCTGCCTTTTGTGCTGTTCCAATTTCTTGAGATAAGCAGTTGAAGTTAGCCGAATTTTGAAATGGGATTTGCCCTTGTAATCCTAAGTTAAAGAAATGAAAGTTGTACACCACCTAAGGCTTTCTAAAATTTATTTGCATTTAAAGGTTAGAGGAAGCGGACAGCACAGTGCTGGTACGAAGCTCAGAAAATTGCTGAACTCAACGGGATTATAAAATAAAAACAAAGTCGTTTGTATCATCATCAGCTTCCGACACCCTGGCAATTAATTACTATAGTTACTATAATTCCTTTTAAGGTGGTGATTCCTTTTGGGCACATATTGTTATTTGGCGACGTAAATCATGATGAAATTTGATGAAACGTTCCGAAATAAGTTCTTTTAGCGTTCTAACACCTTCCGCGCAATCCCGATTCAATAATTCGAGATTTCTGGTCAGAGTGGTTTTTCCCAATTTCTGAACGTTTGGCACCTGCTAAACAGTTATGACTATATTCTTTACAAAGATCTTATTGAGCTTCACATTTTTGCTTTTCAAAGCAAGTTTGTAGCTTTTCTCTACCGTGAGATATAGCCGATTTTCTTGTTTTGGCGTCGAAAACTTGTTATTTTTGCAGAAATCAAATAATCCAACATTTCTTGAACTACGCAAGCCGTAAAATCAAACTAAGGGCGTCGATCTGAAAGTCTCACAGGGACAAATTATCCGACGCATAGTCGTCTTCCAACTGCTATCCTGTAGGCTGCTATCATAAAAAATGTAGTTTTTGCAAAAACACGACCAATTTTTTTCCAAAGATTGTGGAGCATTCATCATGCAAGCTGGAGGGCTGCTACTGAACAAATGTGTTCTGTACAAATATACCCAGGGACGATTTTTTAGTTGCCCCGATTATTGCTTTCTAGCAAAAGTAATCGCTTGACAAATTTGGAAAAAGTAGGCAAAATACAGGTAACGCACACATTTCAGCTTATTTCTCTATAACGAAGAGCGCTTTCACAATAAATGAAAAATCGTCACCAGCTATTTGATGGAAGTATCGAATGATACAACCGATGTCTCGCGAAATACTTACTTGAGTCTGCAAAAATTCTGAAAAATTATACTTCTACTAAAATGTGTTAAAATTATTTTAGAAAAGCAACATTAGTTTCGTGGCATGCATTAAAAAGAGAAAATGATATAAAAATGGCTAACTCCAAGTAATGAATGAGTAATTATGGTGCAAACTTTATGTGACCAAAGGGAATCACTACCTTAAGTCTTTGAAACGCATTTGAAATACCTTTTTGATGAAAATCTATCCATCTAAGCTCAATTTGAGCAAGGACCCCTGAAAACAGTAAAAATTTTAAAATGGCCACCCGCGGAATTGGGTTAAAAGTTTCTCGGGTACCCGAATGGGTACCCGGGTAGGGTCGCAATTACCCGACATATGGCTTCGGGTAGTACCGGGTACCCGGGTCCAAATTTTTGGACCCGTGTCCATGCCTAATATTTTGCACTCTCTTATATAATGCATATACTAGGCTGAGCTCGACTTAGATTTGCCAATTCCACAGATAAACTGACAGGTCCTCATGAAAACTGACTTTAAATCTCCATTGCATCCCAGACATCCGAACTTCTTTTCTTTCACAAGACTTGAAGTTGGACCACACTTTTCCGTAAATCCGGAAATAAATCTCTCAATGGGTTCCCGAATTATGGCCCACTTTTCCCAACTTCGATCGTACCAAACCTTCTCAAACATTTTCCTGGAATATCGATGTGCCTAAATAGTTTAATGAGGTGTCAGATATATATTTAATAAGCTGACATGGTTTTATAATCCGGTTTAATCAGATCTAAATTTTGGATGCGGTTACGAAGTGTATCTGTAATCTACCCCCAACCACCAAGTGTTACCATTTGTAAATACGCTGTTTCGCTTAACCGACTTTAGTCTTGGCCAGACGCTCTATTATCTGTGCAGAACGTTAAGAGCTCTTTGAAGCACTTTTACCAGCCTGCTAGATCAAGAAGAAACCGAAGACAAGCCCAAGACGGGTGGCATCTTTGTGCCCTTGAAATCAGGACCTAGGAAAGAGAAGGGAAGAAGGAGGTTCATCTTTTCACTCAGGATTGAAGGTAAAGTATTGGTCCGGCCGGGGTGCGAACCACGGCCCTTCTGCTCTGGGGTCAGACGTGCTACCACTAAAGTCTGATTCTAACCCTACTTAATCGCTACTCTACTTAAACTAAACGGCACGACCCTAATTTTCACACGGATTTACTTTTCAAAATAACAAAATTCAACTAATTCCAACAGGAGCAATATTTCAAATCCAAATACTTTTACAAAACCAGGGTTAAACAAATAAGCACGTTTGGACAAGCACCATATTAAATTTGTAATGAAAGAACAAAACAAACGACAAACCTTACAAAAGTTCCAATCGCATATTTGGGTGTGACCCCAAAATCCCCCAACCGTAGCCTAAGTTGAGTCGAAAGCAGCAATTACAAAGGTGGCGCCCAAAACCCACCGCTCGTCACCAAGTTTGGAATCCAGACTGATTGAAAACGTAATCAAAATGGCGGCGAAGATGTATTAGCTATGTACGGCCTTGGACCGTACACAGCAGTCAAATTTAGATTAATTTTAATGAAGTTAGCACTCACTTTTGAATAATTTAGGGTAAAATCAAGGAAATATTCTACAGCGTGTCCCCGTTTCCATTAAGTGACGAAGGCAGTCGGGGTTTTGAGAAAATCTTGCATAAAGAGCGCGATACATATAGTACCTGTCGCCAGGTAGCACTGCTATATTCCTCAAAACTCCGACCCCAACGTTTCTGGGTAGCCGGGGAAGAAGCCTCCAAAATTTTCTTGGCTATATCGGTTCGACCAAAGAACATAGCCTTTGAATACTGGTAGTACTGTTCTGTACAATTAAACTCAATGCCCTCAACAGTCAAGGGACATTTAAAAAAGTTACTAAAGGGGGATCCTTTACCGAAGAACAGAACCTCCCCCTCCAGCCAAATTTCATTGTCATAGAAACTTCTAAATGGGAGGTCAGGCTCCCGAAGGAAGGGTTCGATGGGTGTAAGGGGTCCAATGTCAGGATCCACAATCAAAAACCACAGTTCGCCCACTGTTTGCAGGGCAGCTTTTGGGGAGTCTCCTGTAGCGGAAATCCCGACTCCCCCGACCATAAACTCCACACGCCACTGAACCGGGTCAGCCGTGATGTGCGACACCACATAGTCGCTAAGGGAACGATGGGGATATTCGGCGTTGAACGCCATCAACGCATCCGCCAACGGGGAACGACAACTGTGATCCTGTACGGCCCGATTTAAAAATTCCGCAAGAATGGTGAACAGCCGTAGAGAAGGACCGGATTCCTGGGCAGATTCCAAATGCGGTACGCTGCTGGCATCATTCCTGGTGGTAGAGGAAGCCGCCGTATGGTAACTACTGTTGGACTCTGCGTCAGAGTCGAGACCAGTGGCGGGTATCGGTGCAAGGGGACCGCCGTAGCGCGAGAAGAAGTCGTCCGAGTCCTCGGTCTCGGAAGACAAAGCAGGGTCAGCTTCAGACTGCCGAATCACATTGCTAGAAGCTCTAGCACCTTCCATGGGAAGTATATCATCTTCCGCCGGATCCTGAGGAGAGGAAGCTGGGACCGCTTCCAATTTTCCGGGCGCTATCCGAGGCGCACGGACCGAGCTTCCACTTTGGCCTTTACCACGCCCGGGCGCCCCCAATGGCAGTGTCTTGATGGAGTAATTGACCTGGCATTGATTCAACATAGGCTCCGCGTCAGCGAAGCCACAAGCTTCACCCAGCAGCCGGACAAAACAAAAATGCGCGATTCTCCATTGACTGATGGCATCGTCAATGGCGTATGTTAGCTGCGGGATAGTGGGTAGCAAATCCATCCCATGATTCTGGATTTCCTTGTCCTTCTTCTCCCGCCGGCCAAACAGTTCCCACAGCTGATCGTCCAGGCTACGAATCTTCCCATGCGGAAGCTTGGCAAAATAGCCAACCGCCGCCGAGTGACCCAGATGGGAGAGTTCAACTGCTCCCTTAATCAGTACTGGAACAGTGTCGTAGATGCGCTGGACGTCACTGTGGCATCCGTTGGCCACAAAATAGCATTCCCCAGAGGAGAGCAAGTCCAGCAAATTCTGAGGAAAGGCGTAGCCCCCACTGAGGAGGTAACCAATACAGTATATGAACACCTGTTCTGGGTTTTCGGAAAACGCAAACTGGAGGATGTTAACCCTGGACAGAGCGTAACGATCCCCATCGTTGTCTAAGCCCTCCGTATCCAGGGAGCAGAACCGGCGTTCGGTTGCCAGTTTAGTCATTACGGGGAACACTTGTTCATGCTGGGATAGAGTCCAAATCAAATGAACTCCCGCGGGAACGCTCGCCGCTAATTGGGCTAACCGCACATCCCAGGATGAGGAGCCGGCTGGCCTCGGAACGTAACGTTCTTCCGGGGTGCGGCCTTTCCAATTTCTTGACATGGTCTGTCTAAAAAAATGAATCCGATAGCATATCCTAATCATCCGATAACTTATCAAGTAGTCTAATCACCCTAATTTGTCTCTCGCCCCATACACGTATCACGTATCTATATTGTATATTTACGCCAACATAATGGACCTAATCTCGGCTCTGACACATAATTCAAACATAGTTTGTGAATTGACGGAATTATGATAAAAGTTATGCATACTATAGTTTTAGCAAAATAGATCACACAGTAAAATATAGATGGCAATAGCTATCCTTCCCCAATTTCGACGTAAATATACTAAACAAATATACTTCTATAGCGGGAAGGTAATCTAAGTTGACTGCGTGGACGGAGCTCGCGCAAAGTTTCTTCTGGCAGTGCCAATGCAGAACGTTTGGAGGGCCATACTAAAGGCTCATCCTCCCTATCTCTCACTAGCGAATCTTCGCCCTCCGTCAGTTTCGAGACAGCTTGACAGCTTGAATTCGATTCCCATCGCGAATTATCCGCTACGATTACACTTGGAGGATCCGACACTAGAGATGCATCATGAGATACACTACGCTGCTGCTGATCTAAAGTCGGGATCGTAGCATCCTCTGCTTGAGGTACAATTTCCTCCTCTAAAGTTTCCATGCGACCTGGTTCCGACTGCAGTCTTGGGACCGGAGGTCCCCGAAAAAGTTTTAAGCGATTAACATGTACACGCTGTGCTTTTCTGTTGCGCCCCCTAGCAGGCTCTATTACGACATCGGGATAGTGCAGTTCGATAACTGAATAGGGACCATGCCAAGGGTGAGACAACTTTGGAGTCAATCCTTTTTTAATAGCAGGGTTATGCAGCTATACCAGGTCACCTGGCTGAATTGACCGTTCAAACATTTTCCTATTATACTGTAAGGACTGTTTGTGTTGAGCATCTTCTATGTTTAGCTTAGCTAGTTCCCAGGCGTCTCGTAAGCGACTTAGCATCTGGGTCTTATAATCATCCAATTCAAAGCTATATTTAGGTACTTTAAGACTAATGTCTATCGGTAGGTTTGCTTCTCTGCCGTACATGAGTAAGAATGGAGTGGCTTGAGTAGATTCTTGACGTGAAGTTCTGTAGGCAAATAACGCGTACGGAATATACATATCCCAGTCCTGTTGTTTAGTATTGACGTACATACTTAGCATGGTAATCAAGCAATTAAATCGCTCTACCAGACCGTCGGTCTGGGGATGGTACGGTGTCGTAAAAGTACGATCCGTATTCAAAATTTCACAAACTTCTAAGAATAAATTCGAAGTAAATTGAGAACCTTGATCAGATAGCAGCTCGGAGGGGGCACCAAATCTGCAGACAACTTGCTCAACAAACAAAGCTGTAACTGTTTCCGCTTTGGCATTTGCCATAGGAAAAGCTTCAGGCCATTTTGTTAAATATAAATATGTATATAAATATATAAAAGTTTTCCTGTCATCATGAGAATTCTGAAAATATACAATGTTAATGACTTAGATAATTATTAAGCGAAGTTCAAGTGATCACAGTCTACTGCACGCATTTTTGTGTCAGACTTAAGGTGCTGGTTTCCTTTCGGGTATTTTTGTCTCCTACGGCTTTAATCCTTTACGCAAAGGGCTAAAACTTACGAAATAACCTATTTCCGTGCTCTTTAACATTTTAGGACCAGTCCCGTATTCTTAGGCCAAAAGATAGGAAAGTTTTGGTTTGTGACCTTAAGCTCCCAGTAGGTAGACAAGATACGGGATTGGTTGGTATGGCTGGAAAGAGGACTCGAAAATGAACATTTTGTTCTTACAACCTTTGAACTATTTCCAGTGGGTAAGTCAGTATAAGCAAAAAACTGTTTTTAGGGTCAAAAAATGGCCATTTTCGAGGAAATCAGTTTTTTCAAAATTACTGCCACATGTTAAGGACAAAATTGGCTTAGTTATACTCAATCGATACATCGTCCAAATGCACATTTTATGAATGCCTATTAGCCGAACTTTATTGCTTTCAGCTAGAGATTTGGCCGAAAAACCATTGTGGCAAAACTGCGATTATTTTGTTTCGAACATCGATTTCTCAAAAACTACTCGACGGATTCCGGAGATTTTCGGCAGAATCGAAATTCGCACTTCTGCGGAGGGACGTTTTTCTTGGTTTGGGCTAAAACATATTGAGTAGCAAGAAAACTCAATGCGAAGTTGCGAAATTTCGTGTTACTGTGCATTTGGCCGATTTTCTCGAACGTTAAGACCTGCTGAGCCAAATCCAAAAAAACGTCCCTCGGCCCATATGTCCTTCATATCGTGGCACAAAAAGAACTTTTCGCTGATTCTTCAGTTTTGAGAAATCGATGTTCAAAGACTTTTGGTCAGTATTCATACTGTTAGATGTTAGCTTGTCAGAAAATTTCTGCTGTTTATTTGCTAATTTTGCCAGTTCTGTAAGCTCATGTGAATGTACAGATAGTAAGCTTTAAAACGATGTATAAAGCTCTTTGCAACTTCCAAAATCGCGAAAGTTATAGCGTTTCAAAAAAATCACCACAAAAGCACTGCACAAAAGGATACCACCACCTTAAGGTGGTGATTACCTTTGGTCACATAAAGTTAGCACCATTATTACTCATTCATTATTTGGAGTTATGAAGCCATTTTTATATCAAAATGTAGCTTGGCATGTTCTCTTTTTAATTCATGCCACGAAACTAATGTTGCTTTTCAAATGTATTTTTAACACATTTTAGAAGAAGTATAATTTTCCAGAATTTTTGCAAACTCAAGTAAATCTTTTCGCGAGACATCGGTTATATCATTCGATACCTCCATCAAATAGCTGTGGACGATTTTTTATTTATTGTGAAATCGCTCTTCGTTATAAAGAAATAAGTTGAAATGTGTGCGTACCCTGTATTTTGCCTACTTTTTCCAAATTTGTCAAGTGATTACTTTAGCTAGAAAGCAGCAATAGGGGCAACTAAAAATCGTCCCTGGGTATATTTGTGCAGAACACATTTGTTCAGTAGCAGCCCTCCAGCGTGCATGATGAATGCTCCACAACCTTTGGAAAAAATTTGTCGTGTTTTTGTAAAAACTACATTTTTTATGATAGCAGCCTACAGGATAGCAGTTGGAAGACGATCATGCGTCGGATAATTCTCCCTGTGAGACCTTCAGATCGACGCCCTTAGTTTGACTTTACGGCTTGCGTAGTTCAAGAAATGTTGGATTATTTGATTTCTGCAAAAATAACAAGTTTTCGACGCCAAAACAAGAAATTCGGCTATATCTCAAGGTAGAGAAAAGCTAGAAACTTGCTTTAAAAAGCAAAAATATGAAGCTCAATGAGATCTTTCGAATGAATATAGTCGTACCTGTATAGCAGTTGCCAAACTTTCAGAATTGGGAAAAACAACTCTGACCGGAAATCTCGAATTTTTGAATCGGGATTGCGCGGAGGGTGTTAGAACGCTAAAAGAACTTATTTCGGAAAGTTTCATCAAATTTCATCATGATTTACGCCGCCAAATAACAATATGTGCGCAAAAGGAATCACCACCTTAAATACGTTTTATGCAACTGACCTCAGGTTGCCTATCCAGCATGGTAATGCTCTGTTGGTCTCTAAGGTTGACCAACATCTTGTGGACTAATTTTACTAGGTTCTCCACAAACACCCTTCCCCCTAAAAGGTGGGCGCTGTTTTGGTAATAATTTTACCTTGATGAATCGTTAAGAAGCTAATAGCGTGGATCACTTTTTCACAGACTGGGTCAACAAAGTGTTCACTTCCTTTACTTCAGGTTCATGTTTTATTTATATTTACTTGCTTTCATGTACTCCGAAGAAAGGCAGTAATAACGAGTGTAGTCGATGTGAAAATCCCCATGATGCTAAAACGCAATTAAAAATTTAATTAATAAAGAATGGCTGACAATTAAAACCTAATTTTAATGTTAATTCATAATTTAACCTAATTAACTTCAAAAGTTAGTCCCAGTTTACGTTCCTTCCGTTGTTTTTCTTGATACTGCCTCCTGAAGCGATAATTGATTAGACTGCAGTTTTTGCTTCCTGCATATGTTTTGCCAGATATCCTCAACTAAGCGAACGTAGGGACGCTGTGTAACAATGGTGATAACAGGATTACCAACTGGGTTTAGAGTCATCGCCATGAATGTAAGGATCATCATAATATAAGTACGTTCTGTTCGTTCGAGGTTGCCTTTGTGAGCTGCCGACACTGCATACAGAATTCGATACGGCAGACAAGTGAACACTGACCACAGGGTTGTGCTGAATACAAAAATGATGGATTTTAAATGACTCGTTCCTGATGGTTGCTGACTATTACTTCGACGTATATGTCGCACAAGCGAACGTGAGGATGAGTCTGTGGAGTAGCGATTCTGAGCGTTCTGGTTCTGACGTTTGTTATTGACAACCAGCAGCCCAATGTATAAACTGATAAAAAAGGACGCACAAATTGGCACAGCAAAGAATACAATCAAAAACAGTAAGTAAACGTTAATTGTGTAGGGATGGAAAACACAAGGTGGTATAAAGTGGGTAGCTGGACCAAATAAAATCAGATAGGTCCAGATTATCGCAATACACCAGCACATTGCAATCCCCAGTGCAATTTTTCGTCTCGTCACAATTAATCCATAGTGTAGAGGCTTATGGATGTATATAAATTTGTCCACGTTTAGCAGCAGTAAGCTGAGACTTGAACTGATACTACCAACATAGGAAGCGCAGAAGACCAGAAAACAGACCCCCTTTGGAATGACATAATGTAAAGCAAACTGAAGATAGAGCACCGGTCCATGGATTGAGCAAAATAGCAGGTCCGCTGCAGTCATGCTCATTACGATCAGCTTGTTGACGTGACTAGACTGACGAACTAGCTTAGATCCCAGATAAAGAACAAATAGATTTATAGGAATTCCAAGCAGTGTTACCAGTAGCAGCTCCACATAGCCAGCACAATGTCGCATGAACAAAATCGTCTCCGACGACATAGATCTTCTCTCTTCGATGGTGACATTTTCCGCTAAGTTTTTAGCAAACTTCAATACCGTGCCATTCAAAAGCGTGATGCCTATGTAATACAAATAGATGCAGTTGTTTGTAATTAATTACAATGAGCAATAATTCGCACAGTCCGCTGAACCTACTATTAACTGAAGGAACAATGCTTCCGTTTGTTTAACCAAATGTATGATGCTTTATTAGTAACTTATTAAGGTGGTAGTACCACTAGCGGGATTTTCGATCTAATCTTGGTATAAATGAAGCAAACATGACGAAACTACTAACGGCTGGCAGGCTATCTTTGCATAAAATTTTGGTGTCAGAGAGTGCATTATTGGCTAGCTACCATGATGGCTTTGCGCATGCGCAAATAGTCAAAATTTGATTTGAGCCTTATATCCTAAATTTGAATTTGAATCCTAAATCTGCCATGTGAAAGAGCATAAAAAGAGCTTTAAAATGAAGTGCATATCTCTTCTGTACGTGGTTGCTATAAAAAGTTACAGATAGTTTTACATACGGCTGACTTACGTTGACCGTTTGTACCTGCAATGTAAAGTAATAGCAGTTTATCCAAAACTTAAATCTATTGGGTTTTAAAGGTTGTTGGTGTGTTACTTATGTGTATTATTTAACAATAAACACTATGCAGCGGATTGAAAGGATAGCGAATTCCTAAAACCAAAGCAAACAATGAGAAGTTGCGATACCTTTGTTTTTGATTTTCTCGTCACTGCTTCAACCAAACTTGACCAAATTTTTCAGATATGTTTTATATCTCCATACGCTCAGGCCGTTTTCTTTATTTTTGGAAAAACGCAGTAGTGTGCAAAATATAGAATTTACAAAATTTCAAAATAAGCTAAAAAATGGAAAAAAAGCACTTTTACGAGAAACTAAAAAAACGGCCTGAGCGTATGTATTTATAAAGCTTACACGCGAAATTTCAAATGAATTCGTCGAAGATTGAAGGAGATATTTAATTTCAAAACTTGAAATACCTTTCCTTTTGTGTAGACAGCAAGCCAGCCCCCACAGCGTTGCAGGCAAGCGCATTTGATGCAAAACATGATAAAGAACAAATGAGTCAAATTTTAAGTCGATTGCTTAAGTTTTTAGTTCACAGTATCTGTTCAAAGTCCACCCCGGTAGTGGTACTACCACCATAAATGGATACAAAGTTGCTTAAAATTAGATAGCAAATGATACACAATTTCATAGCTTGAAATGAGAACATGTATCATCGTCTCGTCTGATTTAGCATAACTACATTATCTGTGATCAAGCCGTAAATCATTTTTAAACAAGATTTTCCGAAAATTGTGCAAATTGAACAATTTTTGCTTCTAAAGAGCTGAGTCCTGTTGAGGATAATTTTTTGGTTTCGTCAGAAATATGTGTTTACTATTTTACACATTTTATGAATTAAACTCGAATTTCCTTTTGTCTCAAGAGATCTCTAAGGTAGTCAAAAGTTTCGAAATTGTTCGATTTGTCGACATTTGAAATGTAATCAAAAAAATTAACCGGGAAAATTTCGCTTAATTGATGGACGCAGTGCAGAGAATTCCGTGTTTAAAAAAAGTTATGCAATCTTTATAAAGCAGTTTTTCCTGTTGCGCTTTTTCCTGCTGCGCCTCAGCGCAGCATGTCTCTTATGTTTGCTAAAGCCCTCCGTTGCACGCAGACTCTACGCAGAATGTATATTTTTACATAAATGCACATCTTCTGTGCTTTAAAACAGAGAGTGCATGCTTTGTACATAGAATTTTTAGAAGAACTGTTTCTACAGGCAAACGTGTATATGCAAACCAGCCTTTTTGATTTATTTTCTTTACATAAGTATATTTACATCTCGTTAAATTGCCCAGGATGGATTTTCGAAATAGGAAATCTTATTTTTTCAAGCTCTAGACTTGACATGATCCTCCACTTGTAGCGCAGTAAGAAACCACTGCGCTACAGGAAGTTCAATACATGCAGTAAAACGGAAACAAATGACTTTAAGTGACAAACGTTTACGGCCCATGTCAAGATTCACTTTCAAAAGTCACTTTTTGATGCGTTTTGATCTACCACTTGATTTTCTTGAAGCTTTCATTTTCATGGGGGTTCTTGGGGTTCTAGGGACTCTTAACTTTTTGTAATGATTTTTTCACTTTTTGATGGGGGTTCTCAGGGTTCTTGGGGGTTCTTATTTTTAACTTTTCAAATAGATTTGACCCATATATTTAGTTTCAAATTTTTGATGGGGGTTCTTGGTGTTCTGGGGGTTCTGAAATTTTTTCAGGAGATTTGATCCTCTACTGCCTAGTTTTAAGTGCTTGCTGGAGGTTCTGAGGGTGGTGGAGTGCGGGCGTACCGAAAAGTGTTTGCGTTGTCTATACTTAGATCCAGGACGAACTTGTTGTTCTTGTCGTCAGCTTTCTATTGATACCCATATTGTGGATATTGGATTTCAAATTTCAGTCTAAATTTATGAGAAAAGCCAGAAGGACCCTCCCAGTACACCCCGGTTATATGCTACAAATTTGATGACTGAGATACATATTATAAACATATCATGTCTGCTGAAGTACCTGCTGAAGGAAAGGATCCGCAACGTAGTCACGTACAAATCAAAGTCCTGGATGCAAACGCATGAAGAAAGTTTGAGAACCTCTTTTTCTGACGGGGGTTCTGGGGTTTCTAATTTTATCTTGACATAGGCCAAGTTGACTAACTCTTAGTTTTAATTATTATTCTCCATTTATTTTACGATAACTTTCAAACTTTAGAAGTTAGATTTAAGTGAAGTTAAGTTATTCGCTATAACTTTAACTTGAGATTTGAACTTATTTCCCCGAATCAAATGACTAAAGTTGAAAAATAGCTAAGTTTTAACTTTTCAAATAATTGGTGTTTCTAGGATGCAGTTAAGACGGTGAGAGAAAATCAAGAATTGAATGCCAAAAATTTTTGAATTTTGAAACTGGTAATGTGTGTTAGTTGTATATAATTACGTATTAACAATTAATTATGTATAGGTACATTGAAAACTATATAAGTTAAATTAAATGCATTAAATCAGATGTTGACATTGTCAAATTTCTAATCAACTGATAACAGTAACTGTTATATTATAAACATTATAACTAAATTATAAAATAAAGGACCATTTAAAATTATTTTTGTCAGAATTTCAGGCTGCCTATTGTTGCTTACGCAATACATGTATTTTATGCACGTGTAATTACAAAATATTAGCTAGCTCTTACATGTATTTATGTATATGTGTAGCCCATTGGCTCTCTCCTGCTCGGACTAAGGCTACGGCCTTAGTGACTGCAGGCAGGCGTTTTTCATTATATCTTTATGATTAATGCCTTGTATCCTTCGTGGATCCGCCTGCTGGCCAGCGTTTACTTCATTTTCTTGATGTATATGTGTAGAAGTATATATATCTTGGACAATGCCCATGTCAAGACAAAGAAACACTGACGCTTTTTGCCTAATGACAGGCTAGTGCGATACGCACCAAATGGTCACCGAATTTCAAGTTCAAATTTACTTAAACATAAACCCTAAAACTCATTTTTATGATATACAGCTTATTAAATTAAAATTGCTTTGTTCAAATGTGTGGAAAAATTGTTCAAGAACTCAACTTTTCATAAAATCCATCTAGTATGCGGGCACGGATTTCACTTTGCTATTCATTTTACGGGGACAGTCACTGAGGTCATTGCCTTTGAACTACTCTTCTCAGTTCCCTATTGCCTTTGGACTAGTCTTCTCAGTTCTTTGAGTTTTGCCTTTAAGTGAAAAATGCAATTAACGCACTGCACAGGGTTTCTGTCCCCATAAAATGTACAACAGCCGAACCAAAGAACCCAAATTAATAACAACTTTCTATCTGACTAAAAAGACGAATTAGGGAAAATGAAGAAAAAGAAGAATTAGGGAATAATCTCAGTCTGAGACTGGCAGACCTGCCTTTACTCATTTCCAAATTGACGATAGATTGTGCCCTACTCGATTTTATGCTAGGTTACTTCTTGGCAAGGTTAAGAACAAGGTACGTTTTGTTTGGAGGTTCAGCTTTGCGTCCCTTGTGATTTATGTTTTTGGTACATTTATTGAGCTATAAGCGCTTGATTTTGCCGGATTTAAACTGTTTAAAGACAGTTTAAAGTGATTTAATCAATAATTTAATTTAATCAATTTTTGAGCACCAGTATAGCTTGGGAGCTGCGCATAGGATGCCTTAGGTAATAAGGTGCTTGCTAGCGGTGGACGTCATAAGTTCGGCTCGAATATACTGTACCTAGCTATCCATTATATATGTTGCTTAGCTATATATGAGTGTAACCTTTGAGCAGCGCTCAAATGTTTTGCAGTTTTGTGTTGTCTATTGCTTTGTAGTTTGGAGCTGAAAGCTCCAGTGCAGGAGTCTGAGTAAATGTTAGATTGAAGTTAGGCGGCGTCTAGCTCTCGCTCTCGCTCTATCTTGTTACACTGGCATCCCTCCTGGCCTTTTTCTAGCTTCTAACATTTTGACTGGAAAGTGTGACATTTTATCTTTTGGATGATGCACTGGAACAACTATTCACCTGTTGTTTTTTATTTTCAGACTCAGACGCAGACTAATTAATTAATTAATTTGTTTTATTTTGATTTGAATTTTGGAGAGCCTCCAGAATTAGTCCTGATTTTCTTCTTTTGGGTTGGACATTCTTTGAATCTCAAAGAATCTTGCGCTGTGCACAAAGGTTAATTACGATTATAGTTATGGCTTAATCAGATGTAGCTGAGACTTCTAGTCGAGATTGTAGAGCTTTGAATCGAACCGTACAATCTCTGACTACTGAGTTAAGTGAGACAAGTCGCGAGTTGCGTAAAAAGGCCGAGGAATTGGAAAATTAAAGGCAGACTTTTTCACTAACTCAAGATAACGCAATTAATGTGAACTAATTGGGTATTCAATTTTTCGTGGGCAGCCCCAAGAAAATTTTTCTGAATGGTGGGACAACTTTTGAACTCAGTTGCGCCAGCTCAAGGTTGGGACCCCCAATGCGAGAATGCGTAAAAGCCCTACTACATTAGAGAGAGACTTTGCCCGGGAGAGACCGAGAAAAATCATAGAGGATATTCGTAGCCGGCTAGCCGGGACCCTGATGCTACATCTGCAGAACCAGAGTACAAAGATGTTGTTGACGCAATGAAGGAATCGTACCAAATGGCCTGAGAATCAGAGGCTCAGTGGGCCTGTTGCTGCGCAGCAGAAAGCCAAGATAGCTGTCTGAACGAAGCGATAGTGCTAACTGCCTAGCCACGCCATTCAGCAATCGGCTAAAAATGCCTACGGGGAACGACTTGCAGCCGAAGCACCAGATTTTCTTACTAAGGATGTTTTTTCATAACCCAGACAAAAAGTTAATAAAAAGCTCTTTGTCAAAACACCCTTCTACGTTTAGCGAAGCAGTGAATTTGGCATCAAAAGAAGAAGCAAAAGCAAAGCTTTTTGACGCAGACAGTGATAGCGACCATACTGAAAAGTCTAGGGCAAAAGAAACTGAATCAGACAGCAGTGCACAGTTGTCCAAACAGTTTTGTGCAATTTTGGAAAAAGTAATTTCCAAACGAACTCCGAGGACACCGCAGCGCAGTGCCCGACTCGAAATTAATTAATATGTAAAACCTGAAAAGAGCCACCAATCTGTTTCTTCAGAACCAGATGACCGAATAGCAAAGTTAGAAAGGAGGTTTGACGGACTGCTTAGAAGCAGTAACCGGCGAAATTTTCGATCCGGAAATTTCGGAACTTGTGCACGCGGCGGATTTCGAAGGTCTAACGAAATCCAATGCTACAATTGCCATAATTATGGGCACATGCAGTACAACTGTCCTCAAGCTACCACTGGCTGGAACCGAGGAAGGGGTAGACAACGTAGACCAAGCCGCCGTCCTTTCAGACGTGGCGGAGGTATCGACCTCAAGTACAGGCAATTGAACAAACTTCGCAGCCACAAGTCGAGTACTCAATGTCTGTGCCAGACATTGATGCAGTTGCTCATGAAAATAAGCCACTAAAGGAACAGGTTAGTAGGTTGCAAGGACAGTTGTATCCCGATTTCATCGGAGTTATTGATGTGCCTTTTTGGGCGAAGTTACTTTGGAACAAAATCTGAAACAGCAAAACCATGATGAATTTAGAAGCTAAACAGGATGAAGATAGTTGCAAAGGAAGTCACGGACGAAAATATTAGCAAAAGCAAAAGGCAAAAACCGGAAGCTAGTCCACTGACCGCTGTCCAAAACCAGGAACCACTCTTAGTCTGCTGGACTCTCTTGGTCAGCAGCATCGCAGATCTGGATGCCTGTGGTTGGGAAAGCAAAAAGGAAAAATACACGATTCAGAAAGCCAAATGGCGGGGTTTCGGAGTAGACTTTACTTCTCTGAAGCCTGCAGGTAGATCCAACCAGGTTCAGCGGAAGCCAAGCGACTCTGTCGTTTCACTGCAGCCTCATCAGCCTTCGCTCTCACTCAATCGAGGTGGCTCACCCAGTGAGCAAGAGAGCAGTGATCAGCCACCACAGCCTTCCGCCGGGAAATTTTGCTGGAATTACAGCTTGCCTCGACTCTGCGGAATCTCGCTATAATGGTGTACTCAATATCTTTTGATAGACGCACGGTTCACCAAATCAGCCTATACCAAAACGTCAACGTGCAAATGTGGAGACGCAATCAACCGTTGCAGCCAGAGCGGGTCGCTGCGCAACCCATTCCGTCTGAGTCGGAAGATAGCGTCGACTGTCAGCGACAGTCGAGTAGTCAATAGTCGACTCTGGTGGTTACGGGCCAAGTTGGCACAGTTAGATATTCAGCACCGGCTCAGTCTATGCCTCAACCAGTTCACCCGACCACTCTGGCTCAATCAGTGCATCATAGCACCTGCGCACCTCCAGTGATTCCATCAGTGGCTACTGGTCAAATGGTCAATACAGGAGTGCGATTCAGCGTCCCGGCGCAGCCTGCCGCAAGGTGGGACTGGCTCAGGCCGTCAGTCAGTTTGGACTGACTGCAGCTAGCGGGCCTACACCGTCATCACGTTTGAGGAGAGAATTTCGATCCCGAAATACGACTGCCGCCGATGATCTAGAAGCTTTCTACGTTCCCGCCTCCTACTGCGGATATCCCCTGGTATACGTTGCCACCGTAATGGATGCCTATGGAGTCCTCGTAATGGAGCGCAACGTCGGCGTTCCTTTCGATCCAGCAGCAGGACTTGGGTCAATCCAGCCTAGCCACAATGTATCACAGGGACATTCATAACTACTGACGTTACCCATGGAATCACAGCTCATAAAAGCCAACGAACTGTTGAACTGATTGAATTTGGACCAAATTTCGATTCCCTTCTTTAACTTTTGGACTTTTAATTATCATTTATGAACTTTTTATTTTATTTTTATCGTAACATTTTCAAAAGGGGTAAAAATTTTGTTGCAAAGTTATCCATTGTTTTCACTTTAATTTCATTTTTTTCTAAAATTCCTCTCAGCACGAGGCCGTGCTGACTTT
>JASAND010031801.1:0-12684 GCA_030248195.1 Trissonchulus latispiculum | reverse complement strand
TATCCATGAATGATTGGTCTGATTTATCATGGGAAATTGTTCGCTTAAGACCGGTAATTTCGAAATTTGTAATGAATGAAATATATAATGAAAGTAATTCGTTTATTAGTAAAAAATCCTTAAAGATAAGCTGGTTTCTGAGAAGTTTTTATCAGCCTATTATCCAAAATTTTTATCGGTAATTGTTTAGTTAAAAGCTAAATAAAATCAAATAGTGGTAACAGAATTGCAGAAGATTACGTATCTACTAAATTTTGATGATTCAAAAATCGGACTTAACCGTTCTGTGCATTTGATTTGTTTTTATTTAGTTTTCTAATTTTTTCGTAGATTTTGTCCTGTCTAAAGAATGGTGCCTTGTCCCGAAGTACTGCCAGTACCAACATGAACGCTGTGTCCAGTCGCAGTCATGCCATTTTTTCTGTACATATTCAGCAGCAGCGATTTGTCAAGGCACAGGTATATACGTCATGTTATGTGGAAGGGTACTGAAATATTGACATGTAAAATTTTATGTTAATGTAAATAAAATCATATTGTCATATCATCAGTGTCGGGATGGCCGAGTGGTCTAAGGCGCTGGTAAGAACTTCCGATCTTACGGTCGGTGGTTCGATCCCCGGAGGCCACAAAGCTTTCTCGACTCTAGTCAACCCAGCTATCCATCCTTAACTGGTCGGTAAATGGGTACCAGTACGGTGGGAAGGTAACAGGAGTATGTGCAGAAGGGCCGGCCCCCCTTCCACGGATGTAGTCATCATTTGAGGTGACACTCCTGGCTCTACGGCTGAGAATCTGGGGATGAGCACCGGTACCCCATGTTCTGTGGCAGGAAGGCGATATCTCCTGGGGTAAACCTTCACCTTACCTTTTTACCATAATATTAATGAGAAATGTTACATATAAAAATATTTTTAAAATTAGTAATTTAAAGAGAGCTAATATTACTAAAGTTGACTAAAAAATAGATTTGGCTTAATGTTTGACCGAATTTTGCTGAAATGCGGCAAGAAGCCTTGGAAGCTGAGGGAAACGGCCTTGCCGTAAAAGTGTGTCAGTTGTAAGGGCTGTCTGTTGAATTATACGGGCCGGCCCCCCTTCCACGGATGTAGTCATCATTTGAGGTGACACTCCTGGCTCTACGGCTGAGAATCTGGGGATGAGCACCGGTACCCCATGTTCTGTGGCAGGAAGGCGATATCTCCTGGGGTAAACCTTCACCTTACCTTTTTACCATAATATTAATGAGAAATGTTACATATAAAAATATTTTTAAAATTAGTAATTTAAAGAGAGCTAATATTACTAAAGTTGACTAAAAAATAGATTTGGCTTAATGTTTGACCGAATTTTGCTGAAATGCGGCAAGAAGCCTTGGAAGCTGAGGGAAACGGCCTTGCCGTAAAAGTGTGTCAGTTGTAAGGGCTGTCTGTTGAATTATACTCGTTCAAAATCAACCTCAATGTGTCTGCGTTCTAGAACTGATAAAATAAAATCTAAATCTAAAAAATAAAAAATATGAAAAACACTTTTAGAAGAGCAAAGTAATTGATTCTGTTTTCTTAGTTCAACACAAAAGGATAAAATTCACATCTGAAAGTAGATTTTAGGTCATTTTGCCTAGTGTGCACGCACACGGCTTGTCAGCAGATAACAGAGAGCCTGCCATTTGGTACGCTCTTTTTTAATTGCGTTTTTTCGATTTTTGTAGTTTGTTGTGTTCAGTTTTTTGCTATTTTCTATTTTATTTATTTTTAGGATTTTGGGGGTGAAAATGGTGCCGGCGGGGAGGCTGGACCTCCTGAGCTGGAAATTTTGTCGGCCAAGTTTCATTTTGTCGACTTGGCCGGCTCAGAACGCCTAAAACGAACTGGGGCCACTGGGGACCGAGCCAAGGAAGGAATTAGCATAAACTGTGGCCTGGTGAGTCTACATAGCGGGACGGAAATTTTTTCGGTTTTTTCTTTCGAATGTTTTAAGAATTTAAGAAAAATTTTTTTAAGATTTCTTTATTTTGGAGAATTATTGATCAGTTTAGATTTTCGGAAAATGTTAGAAGTCATTTTCATTAAATTATTTTTCATAAAATGTGTGAGAAGCTTGGATCTGTTAACTCTTGGCATCAGTTTGGCTTGGCTCAAATTAAAGCTGATTTACGGGTGACATTTTAATTTATTTAGTTTCTCGTTAATTAATTCTTTATTAATACTCAAGTGGTTGATAATATTTTCTGGTGCTGCTTTGGAAAATTTTGAAGAGCTTGAAACCTTCTTGCCAAAAGGAGTGTCCACCTGTATGATAAACTGGCAAATTTTTCTAATTTTATTTTCACATGATTTTGGTGCTCTAGATGGCTGTTTTTTGCTATTTTTGTCGCTGCTTTTTTAGCTAGCCTTGGGCAATGTGATATCAGCGTTGGGTGATGCCAGTGTTAAGTGTAGTCATGTACCCTATAGAGATTCAAAGCTGACACGTCTACTGCAGGATTCCTTGGGAGGAAATAGGTACGTTTTTTCCTGCTTAATACGTACTTAGTTTGGATTTAGATTTTTGTTTTTTAAGTATAAAGTTGCACCTGCTAGCTAACTTTACTGTTGTTGTTATTATACGGTTTTTTAATTTAAAAACTTTGGTGAGGGCTATAGTCAGTGTCCATGTCATCCCAATACTTTTCTGTTACATTTTTTACACATTTCTGGTTCCAAAATCCTAAGCAAAACTTGATTGGAAAAATTGTCTGAATTTTGAATATATTAAGGCGTCTCGTCATTCAGACGTGGCAGAATCTGCCCTGTCAGACGTCTGATTCTGCCTTACTTTCAGCTTTCAGACTTGCTTTCTTCTTAGCGCTCTTAGGTAACTGACTGACAGCTGACTTTCGCTGAGGCTGAAGTTAATGCAAAGGTCAGAGTAGAATCC
The DNA here is from genome assembly GCA_030248195.1 of Trissonchulus latispiculum. NCBI lineage: Eukaryota > Metazoa > Nematoda > Enoplea > Enoplida > Ironidae > Trissonchulus > Trissonchulus latispiculum. Next base: position 9,765 of record JASAND010031801.1, on the reverse strand, counting down.
TTTGCTTTGAAAAAGTTGTAGTCACTCTGTTGGCCTGTGTCCAACTCAAGCTAGCAGTAGCTGTAGTTGATACACACGGGCATATAATATGCGATTATATAGCTGCCTACGCATTAAGTGGACATGTGGTACAGTGGACATTAACATAAGCATACGTATGTACGAACGTATATGTTAGTGTAATGCGTACTATGTGTGGGTCTATATATTTTCTTAGTGTAGTGGCCTTGGTGCACAATTATAATTATGCATCGCACACACGCCTTCTGAATGTAAAGTATGAGGCTTCAAAGTTTTTATCCGGTTGAGTTTTCGGTACCTTCGTCAGAATTTGTACTTGCAAATGAAACTGACTATTGTTTAAGTTCTATAAAATAATGTGCTAAAGGTAAGAGCAAACAAAATTAAGTATATACGTGCTTGGTGCATTAAAAGTATATGGCATAGCGAGTTGAATAAATTGAAATAAATGAAACAAAAATAAACAATATTTTGAATTAGTTATGGTCCGTTCACTTCTTGTATATATATATATTTTATCCTTATTATCAGCGATATGAATATTTACCACGTACTTGCATATGTACAGAGTTTTTTGCATGATTGTATAACGTGTTTACACTTCACACTTTCTTCATAATATTATGCTAGTATCTGTTTATGAATTACATCCATTCATATAAAAATTTTCTTCGCAAATCATTAGGAGTATCTGTTTAATGACTGCAATTTAGAAGACGAGCTCACAAAATTGTGCACCAAGGCCACTACGCTAAGAAAATATGTAGACCCTCACATATATACGCATATACACAAACATATACGTTTGTACATAACGTATGCTTATGTTAATGTCCACTATACCACATGTCCACTTAATGAGTAGGCATCTATATAATCGCATATTATATGCCCATGTGTATCAACTAAGCTGCTAGCTTGAGTTGGACACAGGCCAACAGAGTGACTACAACTTTTTCAAAGCAAAGGATTCTACTTGACCTTGCATTAACTTCAGCCTCAGCGAAAGTCAGCTGTCAGTCAGACCGACAGGTTACTGCGACTCTAGAGCGCTAAGAAGAAAGCCTAATATAGGCATCCTCTGCGGGTTCTCCACTCTGAGACCCCTTATAACTTTTTGGGTCCAAAAATCGTTGCGGGGGTTCGGTGCATTGGTGTGGCCGGCGAAAAAAGTTGGGGTGGGTGTTCAGAAAAAAGTAGGGAGGGGGTTTGGCGAAAAAGGGGGAGGGGGGGTCGCGAAAAGTCGATTTCCCCCCCCCCCCCCCCCCCCCCCCCCCCCCCGGGGTGGGGGGGGGGTGTAAGAAAAAAATTTTCTTGGGGGGGGCGGCGAAAAATTTCGAAAAAAGTCGGTTTTTCGTTAAAAAAATGAAAAATTTTCTCAATTTACAGCTATTTTTAACGATTTTTAGCTTAATTAAGCGAATTCTAGCAATTTTCCGCTAATTTTTGGAATTTTTTGGAAAAATTTGGAATTTTTAGCTAAAAATTTTCAAAAATTTAGGTAGGGGTTTGAAAATTTTTAGGGGGGAGGGGTCTGAAAAAATCGATTTGGGGGGAGGGGTAGGAAAAAATTTTTAGGGGGGGGGTTGGCGACCCCTCCATTGTGGGGAGGGGTCCCCCCCCCACCACCACATATATGGTTCGGGGGGGGGGTAGCCAAAAGTTGGGGGAGGGTAAGTCAAAAAATCTGGGGGGGGGGGTAAATTTGGTAAAAAATTTGGGGGGGGATACCCCCCCCCAAAGGAAACTATGGTCCAGGGGGTCCGGACCCACCCCATTTCGGAAGATTTTTTAAAATTCCTGCTATTTTTGGCCCAAATTTGGCCATTTTTGTCAAAAATTTGGTCCGGACCCCCCTCCCCCTTTTCGGGTTGGACCCCCTCCTTTTCAAAATCCTGGATACGCCCCTCCATAGGTCAGGTGTACCACCTGTATGGGTTGGGGGGGAGACCAAAGACACCACCAAAATCCGAAATTTGGGGGGGACCCCCCCTAAACTGTACCCAAGTTTTTTTAGTTAAAAATGCTCCTTTTTCGATGTACAGTACATTAAACGTACTCAAAAGCTTCTGTCAATAGTTTTCGTATGCGAAAACAGTGCTTGAAAATTGACAAATTTGTGCTAAAATATGCTTAAATTAGCCCAGATTCTGGTTTATAATTGCGTATATAACCTTTTAATTGCTATAAATAACCATCTTTAGCTGTTTATAGGTGATTTATAGCCTATTTTTCAAATTTTTTTTACTTGTGTAATATAAGTCTCTATGCCGATGATGCTAAAGTCTGGGTACACACAAAGGATGCTTTCTCTCAGGATTTACAAGCAGATCTGGCACGGATTAGTGACTGGGCTAATCATTGGCAGCTAAATCTGTCAATTAAAAAGTGTCAGGTATTTTTGTTTGGCACAGGCACTAACCCACCAGATATTGCATACAAAATTGGTGAAAATTCACTTGAGATAGTAAATCTTGTGAGAGACCTAGGTGTGTATCTCACCCCAGATATGAAGGTAGCAGCACATTGCCAGAAAATTGCTCAAAAAGCAAATCGAGCAAGTAGCTGTATCTGGAGATGTTTTACCAGTAGAGACCCAAAATTCTTGATTAAGATGTTTACAACATATGTAAGGCCTATTTTAGAGTATAATTCTGCAGTCTGGTCACCACACTTTTTGAAAGATATAGATTTAATTGAAAACGTACAAAGAAAATTTACAAAAAAATTCCCGGTATGAGAAATGAGTTACACCGAACGCTTAAGTATGTGTGGAATTGAATCCTTAGAATTAAGAAGACTGAAAACAGATTTAAAATTAGTTTATAGAATAGTTAACAATTTCTCAAGTCTGAGCTGCGCTGATATGTTCACTTTGTCTAGAAATCTAGCTCTAAGAGGTCATCATTTTAAAATCCAACACAATGTCTGTAGTCGTGAATCTTATAAAGGATTTTTTACAAATCGGGTCATAAACTCTTGGAATGAATTGCCTACAAATGCTGTGAATGCAGCAAATCCCGCTGCGTTTGAACGATCTTTGTCAAAAATTGATTTATCGAAATTTCTACGGGGACGGGGCATTCGATAACCAGACAAATGGTTTCCCCTTCCCCTTTTCTTGGAACCTTCTAAATTCTTTGTATTCTTTAAATTAAATAGTATCTTTGTCTTTATCGACTAACCTATTTTCATACTAATCCGTGTTTCTTAGTTATGTAAGCATGCATATATATATATATAACATGTTGCAACTTGTAAACATGTATAAGTTATATACTGCTGCTTCTATATATACATTGAATTACTTTGTTCCGGAAATAAACCTTTTCTTCTTCTTCTTCTTCTTCTTCTTCTTGGTTTGGACCCAGTATTAGGGGGGGGAAGGGGGTTTCAGCTCGGCTTGGGGGGAGTAGTTGAGGCCGGGTAGGGGGGAGGGGGGGTCTGGCCTCTCCGCGGGGGGGGGTCTCACAGGGGGTAAACTGTAGCCTGGTTCACCTATGCGCCCCCCCCCCAAATTGGGTCCAACATCAAACACGAAAATAAAATTTTTTACAAAAATTTTTTGCAATTCAAAAATTTTCAGGAGAAATTTGAACAAATACACCCCCTCCCCCCCCCCTCCCCCCCCCCCATCCCCCCCCTCATTTTCCTCCCCCCACCCCTCCCCCCCCCCCCCCTTTTATCTCCTTTTTTTTTCCCCCCCCTTTACTATTTTTTCTTCTCTCTTCTTTTTCCTTACCCATTTTTTTTCCCCTCCCCCCCCCCCCTCCCCCCCGGCTAGGAATAGTTGAAAACGCTAAAAAATAGGTTTTAAAATACGAGTGGTTTTTACTTAGATTTTACAGTCGAAAAAGGGCCACTTTAGCTGGAAAAATTTGGGTATATACAGTTTTTGTAAAAAGTTCCGATTTTTGAGAGTTGAGACCGCAAGCCAGATTTGGACTTTTACTCATCCCAGCCCATAGGTGTACCACCTGTTTGGGTTGGAGGGGGGAGTAGAAGGTCCAAATTTGGCTCGGGCTCGGGGGACCCCACCCAAATCCGAAATTTGGGGGGGACCCCCCTAAACTGTACCCAAGTTTTTTTAGCTAAAAATGCTCCTTTTTCGATGTATATACAGTATATACATTAAACGTACTCAAAAGCTTCTGTCAATAGTTTTCGTATGCGAAAATAGGGCTTGAAAATTGACAAATTTGTACTAAAATATGCCTAAATTAGCCCAGATTGTGGTTTATATATAATTGCGTATATTATCTTTTAATTGCTATAAATAACCATCTTTAGCTGTTTATAGGTGATTTATAGCCTATTTTTCAAATTTTTTTCAAAAATTTTCAGAAGTTGCAAAAAAATTTTTCAAAAATTTTGCATTTTTTACTTGGTTTGGACCCAATTTTAGGGGGGGGGGGGTTTGAGCTCGGCTTGGGGGGGAGCATAGGATAACGTGGGGGGGTGAATGGGGGGGTGCAGACCCCCCCAGACCGACAAAAAACGGGTATAAACCCTCAGCGAAAAGGAAAAAAGGGCAGACCCTCTCGTCCAGACAGGAAAAAAGGGTAGACCCCTCAGCGATTTCTACCAAAAATAGGTAATTTTTTAGCAAATTTCAGCGATTTTTTCAAAAAATTTCTTAAAAATCGCTAAAAATTCGCAATTTTTGATAATGTCGGGGCAGACCCCCTTAAAATTTTGGAATTTGTCAGGGGTAGACCCCTCGCCGAGGTCGGGGTAGACCCCTCGCCGAGGTCGGGGTAGACCCCTCGCCGAGGTCGGGGTAGTCCCCTCGCCGAGGTCGGGGTAGACCCCCCCCCAGAATCAGACCCCGTGTTAATGTATGGGGGGAGTAGTTGAGGTCGGGTAGGGGGAGTCAGGCCTCTCCGTGGGGGTCTCACAGGGGGGTAAACTGTAGCCTGGTATACCTATGCCCTTGCCCCAACTCACACAGTGTTAACACCGACATAGTTTATACAGGTGGGGACCCCCACCAAAACCGCAAATTTTGGCCACCCCCTGATTTCTAGATTTGGCGTCATAGTGTACTACCTGTTTGGGTTGGGTTGGGGCCTGGGGGGAGTAAAAAAGTCCAAATCTGGCTTGGGAGTCTCTAAAAATAGGAAATTTAAAAAAACTACCCAATCTGTGCCCAAACAGGAGGTATATACACCTATGTGGGGGTAGCCGAAAGTTGGATGGCAGGGTATTTTTGTTGTGGGGGGGGCGGGGGCCCTCCTGAAATTGACCTTCCCCCCCGAAAATGCCTTCTCCCCCCCCCCCCCCGAAATCGCCCCCCCGGGATTTTTTGTTTCCCCCCCGGATTTTTTGAGGCCCAAATTTTTGCCAAAAATAGGCCAATTTTCGAAATTTTCTGGCTTCGCTGGAGATTTTTCGTAAAAATAGCTATTTTTAGCTTAAATCCTGGCATTTTTGAGAACTTTTTGCGTTTCACCATAAGTGAAATACGCCAAAATACCATTTTTGGCTCATTTTTGCAAAAAAATCTTCCCCCCGAAAATTTCTTCCCCCCCGCCCAAATTTCCCCGGGAAGCCCCCCCCCGAAAAAATCCCTAAAAATACCCTGGGATGGTATGTCGAAAATTCTGGGGGGGGGCAGAGAGGGGTGAAAGTCGAAAACTAACACCCCCCCCCAACCATAGGGTAAATGATTTGAGAAAACGTTGGGGGAGGGGGTAGTAGAAATTCGGGTGGGTGGGGTTAGCCAGTTTTGAGGTGGGGGTGGGGTCCGGAAAAATCAAATTGGGGGGGGGGGGGGGTAAAAACATGTTTTGGTCAAAAATTTAGAAAAAATTGCAATTTTGCTAAAAAGCGTTGTTTCAAAATAAAATCAACAATATTTCTTCATTTTTGCTTGTTTGTTCGAAAAACTTGGATTTTTTGTAGCAACAATTTCGAACTTCTCCAAAAAATTTCGAATTTTTACTAATTTTAAGGAAAAAATTTCAAAATTTAGAGGGTGGGGTTTGGCAAATTTGGGTGGGTGGGTCAGGGATTTGGCCATTTGGGGGTGGGGTCTGCCTCCAAAATTTTGAGGTGGGGTCGGCACTGTTCCATTTGGGGGGAGGGGTCCCCCCCCCCCGCCCCAGGTACACCTATGCCTCCAACCGCCCCCTGGTGATACTATGATCGAGATGGTGCAAAAGTTGCGTATAACCCCCATATCAGGGTTTGGTGGGATGGAGCATAGTCTCCACGGGGGGGTTTGGGGTGCTCTCCCAAAATGTTGGGCCAAGTTTACCCCCTACCAGAATTTTTGACATACCCTCCCCCAAGGGCCTGCTAACCCCAGACCCTCAGCGATTTTTTGACTCAAAAAGTTAGCTAAATTTTACTCCCATCACAGTTCCTGGGTCGAGCCACCAACCTTCCAAGATTTAACCCTCACAGACCCAAAGAGTTGGGAAACTATGATTTGGTGTGGGACGGGGCCAGATTTGGCCCGAGGCTAAAATGTTGCAACCTCTTTTGGAAATTCCAATATTGCCTAGTTTCGCAAGTTTACCTTAAGTTTCCGAAAAATGTATAGTATGTACACTGGGTTTGCTTTAAGGCGAAAAAAGCTGGCATTTTTTAGTGGGGGTGGGAGGGTGCCCCCACTTTCTACAGCCCCCCACATGTTTAGCAGCCCCAACTAACTTTCTTTCCCACTCTTCGGCAACCTTCCGACTTTTTTGGGGGTCGCCCAAAAATGTCGAAAAGTTACGTAAGTTAAGGTCTTAACGGTCTTAAAGTTAAGGCGAAAAGTTAAGTTTTGAGGTCAAATTTTCAAAAATTTCAAGTTTTTAGCTAATTTATGAACTATAAGTTAATTTTAAGCTTAAAAACATGGCGTTTTTTGTGTTTACCTAAAAAATACTAATTCTTCATAAAAATTTTTTGTTGTATATGCTTGGACTCGCCCCCCCACTTCCCTCTCCCTATCATAGGTGTCACTGGGCAAAAAATCTGAGGGGGGTTCCCGACGAAGGGTGAGACCCCCCTAAATTTTCGATTTATACCCCATTTTTGGCTAAAATCGCAGGGTAACAAAAATCTGGGGGGGATCTCCCATTTGTCATTTTGGTGGGTCTCGCCCGCCCCTACAACTTATCTCTCTGCTGCTCCCTATGGGGTGGGTGAAGACCCCTCACTTTGGCCTAAAAATGCTAGAAAGTAGTGGTGGGTAGATTGGGGGAGATTTTGGGGTCGGGTCGGTCTCGAGTATTTTCGCCAGGATTTTTTGAAGGGGGACACTTTTTTGATAAATCCAAATTTTTCCCGGCAACCAAAAAAAAATTTTACCTTCATTTTTCTTCAAATTCCGACTTTTTCTCAAATCTTTTAGTAAAAGTTTCTCGATTTTTAGCAAATTTGCCGATGAATTTTTAAAAATTTCGTAAACAGTCAAACTACGCATATAAACAGCTAAAAAAGACTTAAGGGGCCCGACACCCCAAAGGGAGGGCCCCAAATTGCAAAAGGGGCCACCGGCCCGGCCCCATCACTGGCGCGCCACCGTCCGGTCCGCCAAATAGCTCGTCTTCCCCGAGGGCCGCACCCAAAAGGCACCCCCCCCGGAAAGAAATATTCCTTGAGTAAACCTTCATTGAGGGGGGGGGGAGGGGGTGGCGAAGATTATAAGTGGGTGTGTATTTTTTGGTTGCATTGTTCAAACTGTTCATTGATTATTTGTTTATCATACATTCACGTCATAGTTCCTTATCTGCGTATGATGCATCGAGGAGCATTCAAGAGTGTACTTCGATCTCTGGGCAGAACGCCAAAGGACGTCTCAGTCTGATCTGGAGTCCTTCCGTCCTTCTCTTCCTCCATCCTCTGCCGCTGTTTTCCTCACTCCAAGTCGTCACAGTTCTGGCGAAGCGGCTGGCGATGCGGGGTTCACCTCTGGAAGACAAGGAGGATCCTAGCTTCTTCGGTGTATGTTTTTGTGGTTGTGTTCTGAAGCTCCTATTCCATATGGTCAGAAATAGAAATTAGTAGGTATTTACGTACGTATATATGTATGTGTCTCACCCACATTAAAGTCCTGAATTTAAAAATGAGACATTACAGTAGTTTTATGCTGCTGTATTTGTTGTTGCATTTTGTACAGGTAGTCGGAAGCTCCATCTTCTACACTCCGAAGACATTCATAGACATTTCACATAGAAATTTGCACTGTTTTTTAACGTTGAAAATTTGTATCAAAGCCTTATTGAAGTTTTTTCACATTATTTTGCATGAAATTGTATATATAAACGGATGCGCAGATTTGTATACTTTTTCAAGTACGTGAGACGTTATCCGGAAGAGTATATATATATATATATATATCTAGTTACAAAGAGATATACACATAATAGACATGTCTGTACATATCAGAAAATAATTCAACTACAATTTAAAGATGCACTGCAATTTGGTAATTTGAAATGGTAGGACTATTTCTATGATCATGCGGTTTGTCTCTGATTGAGAATAAGCTGGTGGAGGAGATGAAAGTGAGATGGCCAGTCGAGGAAAAGAGGAACTTTATCCACCCAGTGTCCTCCAAAACATCAAACCCTGCAATAAAGTCCTCTACACCACCTTTCCAATTCGACAGGATAGCGGAGAATACGAGGTTCATTCCTCCCCCCCCCCAACAAAACTGCCCCACAAAACTAATTAAAATTGGAAATTTTGCATTTCGACTGTTGAGCAAGACCCTCATTTTACTGGACACTCCCCCAGTTGTTTGTTTGTTGACTCTTTCGTTGTTGATTGTTTGTAGCATGTTTCGGTGTTTTTGTCTGTTTATATTACAACTTACTGTTAATTTTGATGTAAACTTTGAAGTATTGAATGAATGTTTTTGCCTACAGTTGACGTTTTCTTAACATTCACAGTCAGATGATTTTATTTTCAGGTAGTCGAAGCCTGGCGTGCTCAGCATAGTGATCATAGAACGCCTTGCAAAGGAGGTACGTATGTGCTTATGTATACGTATATGATGTACATAATACGCATTTGTAAAGCAGCCGCTGTATTCGCTGTACAATACCTGTACATATTCCTTAGTTTAAACTTCATTGCACAAATCTGTTATCTGATTAGATGTGATCGAGTTAGTTCTCATGGGGTTTTTGATACAGCATTCATCGGGTTTTCACCAGGAAAATTTCCATTACCTTTCTGTAATTCAGTGCACACTTAAAGATGAGTCTTCACTTGGTTCCAATACTCTTCTTGTTTTACGAGCATTTAGGAATCTTTTTTGTTAGGTACGTATCTGATTAACGGTGCCTTCGTAGTCATGAGCGCACAATGACGACGTGCGTCAGCGCTTCCGTCTCCTGCAACTTGCCGTTTTACCAGTTTAAAATATATATCACTGCACCGGACTCCCTTTCACAACACAAACGCATGCCGACGCGGCCTGTATATATACGCGCGTCTGCTCGCGTTGAACTACGTATGTCAGCATCCCGCTTGACTTGTTGTGTTTCACCTTCGTGTCTCAATTCTATAAGTTTGTCATGTTATCTGTCTGTGCGTGTGCTGTGTGTTTTGTAGGTATCCGTTATTCGCTGGGCGTGAACGAGGACGAGGTGAAGGCCCTGGCGGCGATCATGACGTACAAGTGCGCCGTGGTGGACGTCCCCTTCGGAGGGGCCAAGGCCGGCGTCAAGATCGACCCCCGGAAGTACTCCGACCACGAGCTGGAGAAGATCAGTCGACGCTTTGCCATCGAGCTGGCCAAAA